>JAUUTY010000123.1:0-259999 GCA_030979885.1 Lolium multiflorum
TTTGGCACCTCATATTTGGTCACTTGACTTTTTCTTTCGATCCTCGTCATTTCTCAAATGTTGATACTCAATACGTTTAAATGGGACCCGATGTCATCCTCTATGTACTATAAAACTTTCTTTTCTTTTTGGATTTTTTTGGCACCTCATATTTGGTCACTTGACTTTTCTTTCGATCCTCATTACTTCCTAAACAAGCATACTGTTACCGCTAAACGGACCCGATGTCATCCCTGCGTACTATAAAACTTTCTTTCTTGAATTATTTTTGGCTCCTCATATTTGGGCACTTGCCTTTTTCTTTCGATCTCATGCCACGTTTGAAACGTTGGGAACCTGCTGGCTCATGGGACCCGCATGTCATCCTCTATGCACCTTTGTTGGATTTTTTTTCACCTCGATTTTTTGGTTTATCTTTTCTTTTTGATCCCCATTTCCCTTTGAAACGCTGAGTGTCGTTGGCTCAAGGGACCCAGATGTCATCCTCTATGTCCATCAACTTTCTTTTCTTGGATTTTTTACCTAATTACTAGCTACTTTCTTTTTCTTTTGATCTCAAGTCGCATTTGAAACGTTGAGACCGCTGCTACAAAATGGGACCCACATGTCATCCTCTATGTACAATAAATCTTGGAGGTTTTTGGCTCCTGATATTTGGTCACTTGCCTTTTCTTTTCGATCTCATGTTACTTTTTGAACGTTGAGTAAGTCACGTCTATGGTCCCAGATGTCATCCCTCAGCTAACAATAAAAGTTTCCTTTCTTGGAGTTATTTTTCCCCCTAATTTCTGGCTATTTGCCTTTTTCTTTTTATCCCCTGCCCCCTTTGAAACGTATGAGGGACGCTGTTACAGGTCATTCCACATGTCATCCTCTATGAACAACAGTTTCTTTGTGGATTTATTTTTACCCCTAATTAATTTCTGGCTATTTCCTTTATTTTTCTTTTGATCCCCTCCGCCTTGGAATTGTTGAGAATGCTGCTGCCTCATTTTTCTTTTGGTCCTGTGCGCCTTAAACGTTGAGACCGTCACAG
Organism: Lolium multiflorum; assembly: GCA_030979885.1. NCBI lineage: Eukaryota > Viridiplantae > Streptophyta > Magnoliopsida > Poales > Poaceae > Lolium > Lolium multiflorum. Next base: position 1,037 of record JAUUTY010000123.1, read on the forward strand.
CAAAATGGGACCCGTATGTCATCCTCTATGTACAATTTCTTTTCTTGGATTATTTTTCACTCCTGATATTATGTCACTTGCCTTTTTCTTTCGATCTCATGCCGACTTTTAAAACGTTGAGATGCCGCTGCCTGGCGGGTCCCGCATGTCATCCTTCCCCGAACGATAAATGTTTTTTCTCCTTCTTGTATTTTTTTACCAACTGATTTTTGGCTTTTTTTATTTTCGATCCCCTCGCGCTTTGAAACGTTGACTCAATGCTGCTCATGGGTCCCGATGTCAGCCTCCCCGTACAAGAAACATGTGATATTTTATTTTGCAGACAATAAACGTTGTATTTCGCTCTGAGCTATTGCAAACGGATAAATTAAATCTTTATATCTACATAAACAAACTTATATGTTGAATCTCCTTGTTTTTTGTTTTTGCGAAGCATAGGACTTTCCTGTTTTTTTTTTGAGAAAAATCCGACCTTTCCTGTTTTGGAGTGGGCTGAAATTGTACGAGTCAAAAGGCCCAGCAGGATAGTTCGAAGGCCCAGATGTCCAGATACAGCCCAATTGAAATCTTTCTTTTCTTGGATTTTTTTCACACCCTGATTTCTGGCTACTTCATTTTTCTTTCGGTCCTGTGCCGCCTTGGAAGCGTTGAGACCGCTGCTACAAAATGGGACCCGCATGTCATCCTCTATGTACAATAAAGTTTCTTTTCTTGGATTATTTTTGGCTCCTGATATTATGTCACTTGACTTTTTCTTTCAATCTCATGCCGACTTTGAAACGTTGAGGAAGCTGCTGGCTCATGGGTCCCGCATGTCATCCTCTATGAACAATAAAAGTTTCCTTTGTTGGATTTATTTTTTTCCCCTAATTTCTGGCTATTTGCCTTTTTCTTTTGATCCCCTGCCCCCTTTGAAACGATGACGACGCAGCTGGCAAGTCGGTCCCACATGTCATCCTCTATGAACAATAAAAGTTTCCTTTGATGGATTTATTTTTTACCCTAATTAATTTCTGGCTATTTCCTTTTTTATTTTGATCCCCTGCCGCCTTGAAATAGTTGAGGATGCTGCTGCCTCATGGGTCCCGCATGTCATACTCTCAGAAAGGTAAATGTTTCTTTTCTTGAATTTGTTTACCAACTGATTTTTGGCTTATTTTTTCTTTCGATCTCCTGCCACCTTTAAAACGTTGACGACGCTGCTGGCTCATGGGTCCCCAATGTCAGCCTCCCCATACTGCAAATCCTCTTTCTGCAAAGGTTGTATTTCTAGATAGATAAGGTGGATTCGAATCTGCCATGGTTCAGGCAGCTCAGGTAAGCCTTCTTGCACTAATTAATGGAAGTAGTGTATCGCAAGGTCAAGACATGTGGCTCGGTGTAATGAATCTATATGAATCATGTTGTGGGTTCAATCTGATAGTTCTCTAACAGGTCAGCCAAAATAGAAATTAAGTTTTTTTCTAAAAGGGAAATGCAAATTAAGATGAACACAAACATTAGTTATCATAATAGCTGATCATACATACATACTTGCTAAGAGCAAAAGCTTGCCAGAGTTTTACCACCCATACAATTAATTAGCAGTTCAGATAAGATAACCTTATATAAGTATAACTACAAATGCATTTGCTAAGGGCTCATGGGACAACAGAACTAGACAACCGCGAACTTTATGACCAGCATGTCACAGCGGCATCGAAAGATCTTGACCTTCAACTTTGATCCAATGCGAAGTTTGGCACCGTCAATGAACTTTTTCCACCTGGAAGTAACAGCCAAGCGGCCATCTGTGGGACTGACAGAGTACCGTCCCTCCACGGTGAGACCTTCACTCTCCATGACGAGGGATATCTTGCCCCTTCGGCCAGCATTGAGATCCTTGGAGATACTTTTAGGCAATTTCTGATTCAAAGCAAGAGATACCACCAAAAATTAGTCAATGGCACCAATGCACTGAACCATGTGAGACTTTGAGCAGAGAAGACATCAAGATAAGAGCAGTTATGCTGTCATATACTCACGAACATAGCCTTCAGATGCGTCCTGGTCACCACACGGGTGGCCACAGCAATGAGCTGAGACCTCGGTGATCTGGCTGGGGCAGGTGCATGAGCCTGGGCTGGTACACGAGCTGGTGCTGATGCAGGAGACTGCTGGGCAGGTGCAGTAAACGGTGCCTCTAGAGGAACCGGTGCTGATGCAGGAGACTGTTGGGCAGGTGCAGTAAACGGTGCAGCTAGAGGAACCAGTGCTGATGCAGGAGCCTGCTGGGCATGTGTAGTATATGGGGCCTCTACAGGAACCAATGCTGATGTAGGGGACTGCTGGGTAGATGCAGTAAACGGAGCTGGTACAGGAACCGGTGCTGATGCAGGAGAGTGGGAAGCCGGTGCCGGTGCTGGTGTGGTTGCCCTTTGTGACATCCGCTCCTGTTCCGTCAGGGGATCTGCAGCTTTGATCATGTTAAACCCAGCAAGCTAGAACAGAGGGAATGGTTTAGAACAACTGCTCAGAATGCAGTTATCAAAAGATATGAGTAGAAAAAAGTTACATATTATATATTTGGAAGTGTCTCCAACTCTGTAAGCAGTTACGTATATCTGCCCGTTTGAGTTTCTGATCCTCAGCTCGTCGCCCTTCTTCAGACCGTAGTCAAAAGCAAACTTTCTCCAATCATGTCCATACAAATATGTGATGGCCTGCGTCTTGTAGACATACACCTCATAGACCGTGTAGGTGTTCATCAATTTGCCATTGCCATGCATAGTGAAAGATCCTTCATGCGGACACATCTGGTTAATCATTGGACGAAGTTCACAAGGTACAGTCTGCATGTGAAAATTGATACAAATGTAAGAAGCAGGAAGACTAAAAACAAGACTTTACTATATGCCAATTCATGCTAAACCACTGAGAATACATACCTGTAACTCTGTGAAGGAGCTACTAGAAAGGTAGATAGAGCCATAGGAGGTGTTATATGCGGGGTATGTACATGGGCCCGCCATATTCCCGCAAGCTCGGCATCGGGATGGTGAAGGAAACATGGGAGGTACTACTGGTGCGTAGCGCTGAACGTAAGTGGAAGAATTAGGTTGTGTAAAGTGCATAGTTCAGAGCAATGCAAATGTTGACAAGCAAGTGCATAACACTATGTTACAAACTGAACAGTGAAAAATTAGTGTATGATGAATATAAGCATGCTAATTTGGTGTTTCCGAATTCCAAAAAGCATTAGACAGAGCCAGTGATAATATCAGACATAAATCATGGCATGTATATGTGGCTTAAGAAAATATACCCGAACCCTTGGATGGTTACGGCCCGGCTGATCCTTGGACTTGAGCTTATATAAGCATCCAGAAGGTGGGGCTGACAGTAACTTGGTGGCAGCCTCTGCAGATGCCTCATCAGCAGCAGTTGCAATCCTTTTGACCAATGAAGGCTTAGCAGTTTCAGTCTGCATATAAAAATTGAAGAGCAACAGACATCAGCAGTGATATATAAAATGAATCTATGAGACACTGATGCATATAGTGCTGGATGTAAGTGGAAGAATAGGTGTGTGTGTTTCTGAACTATTGGTAAGCATTAGACAAAGCCGGCAATAAACAGACAAAAATCAAATCATGTATGAGGATTAAGAAAATATACCTGCTTACTGAAAAGGGTACCACCCAGCTGGCCCGTGGCCTTGTGCTTGAGGAGGTTTTCAGAAGATGGTGGCAGCACCATCGTCTTCACAGCAGCCTCATCAGGATCATTTTTTATCCATTTGAGTAGAGGAACAGAAGTTTCATCCTGCATATGAATAGCAACAGAACTCATCATTGATATTTAATAAATCTATGAGATAGACTGATGCAAATAGTGCGGGGTGTAAGTGGAAGAATAGGGTTGTGCATAGAGAACAGTTGACAACAATGCAAATGATTACAAAAGAAGCCAATGGAAATCAACAGTTTATATACTGGATGAGACAGACTGAAAAGTGAAAAATTAGTGTATGATGATTGTAAGCAAACGCAGTGTTTCTGAACTTTTGGTAAGCATTAGACAAAGCCAACAGTAATTAAACAGATAATAATGAAATCATGTATGTGGATTAAGAAAATATACCAGATTCATTAAAAGGTCACCACCCAGCTGGCCCATGGCCTCGTGCTTGTAGAGGTTTTCGGAAGATGGTGCCGGCACCATCGTCCTCACAGCAGCCTCATTAGCCCCATTTTGCATCCACTTGAGTAAAGGCGCAGCAGTTTCAGCCTGCATAAGAATGGGAACAGATCTCAGCAGTGATATTGAATGACTCTGAGACAGACTGATGCATATAGTGCTAGATGTAAGTGGAAGGGTATGGCCGTGTATGGACAACAGTTCACAACAATGCAAGGGTGTGTTCGGTTCTGAAACAGCGTGGAATGGAATGGAATGGTTCCATTTCAGAGGAATGGAATGGTTACATTTTTGTTCGGTTGGGAAAAATGGAGAGCAGAAGAGATCGAGGTTAAACTAACCAATTGTCTCAAAATTGTAATTAACAATTGCAAATGACATTTTAATCTCAAAGTCGTAATTAACAGCGCCTAATGGTGCTCTTTTAATCTAAAAATCGAAATTAACATCATTTTATGTTGGGTTAGGGGAACTGGAGTAGATGAACATTACTGTATGATGATTGTAAGCAAACGAATTTGGTGTTTCTAAACTTTTGGCTTCGAGATCTTATGGGTTTCAACTCTAGCCTACCCCAACTTGTTTGGGACTGAAAGGCTTGGTTGTTGTTGTTGTTGTTGTAAACTTTTGGCAAGCATAGAAAAAACCGACAATAAACAGAGAAAAATCAAGGCATGTTTTGTGGATTAAGAAAATATACCATATTCATTAAAAGATCACCACCCAGCTGGTGCGTGGCCTTGTGCTTGTAGAGGCATTTAGAAGATGGGGGCGGCATCAACATACTGGCAGCCTGATCAGCCGCAGTTTTGATCTTCCTTTTGAGTAAAGGCCCTAAAGTTTCAGTCTGCATATGAATAGCAAAACAAAAGGCAGACCTCAGCAGTGATATTGAATTACTGTATGAGATAGACTGATGCATATAGTGGATGCTCTTAGCCTTTTGCAGCGTGAACACTAGCTATGGACAGACAAAAAAACTAGTTAACTCAGCTTTGTCTAGATATGAATGTACTACCACCATCCAAAAGCTTAAGCCTTATTTATTTTTGAGAAATCAAAACAAGCAAAGTTTGACCAAAATTTTAGAACATTCTATCAACAAATATAATACTGTGTAGATACCGTAGGAAAATATATTTTATTATCTATTTAATGATATTAATTTTGTATTTTGCATGTTACTGATTTTTGGTAAAAGCTTAGTCAAACATGGTATAGTTTGACTTTCTAAAAATAATATAAGCCCAAAGCTTTGGGATGGAGGCAGTAGTATCTAGAGCTAAAACACATCTAGATACATCCGTATCTACAGATAGTTGAGTCAATTAATTTGGATCTGAGGGAGTATCAGATTCAGACTACATCATGGTAAGTTGGTTAAAAAAATTACCCCTGGGCGGTCCCTGCCCAGCTCGGCAGTGGCATTTCGCTTCTTGTGCTGCAGATCGGGCCATGCTCCTGCAGCAGGTGGGGCGCTATTCTCGTTCCCCATAGCCTCAGCACGGAACCTGGAGGTACCAACCTGATACAGAGAATATAGAGCATGGTGTCACAGAGGCTTTACGCACAAACAGCTGAAGACATGTGCTACTTTAAGCATATTCCAGAACAGGAACAGATTGAGGATGCAGAGACCAGAGAGACACTTAAAAGGTAAAGAGTGGATAAGCAAACGGAGTACCTGCTTCGCGGGGCTGGGGACGCAGCTCAGGCTCAGCCAACTGCCCACATGCGTGGTGGCCTTACGCTCCATTGCCCCCACCGCCGAGGTCTTGCCTTTCCTGTACAAGCTGACAAAAGATACAGTGAGGATCAGCAGAAACTACAAAGGTTGCAAATGTCGACAAATAAAGGAAGAACACCCCAATCCAAGCAAAGGTAGCCCCCGCCCCCACCCCCATCAATCACTCCCAGCTCGAGGGTGACCAGAAAGACACCCCTTCGCCCAGAATAGGAAAGAGATGCGCAAGATATCGAGGAGAGGAAAAAAGAACCGATCTCGAGAAAGGAGAGAACATTACTAGTCCTACCTAATCCGCTTGGGCTAGATGCAGCTTGCCCCTCCAAGCTGGATGCCTGGACGGTGGAGGCGAAAGGAGGGGATCGAGCTAGCGGCTTGCATCCGTCGGCAATCGGCACTCGATCGGGAGAGAAGGGGTGCTACATAAAGGGGAGGGGTAACATATTTTATTACACAGTGAACTTACTGATGTGACTAGTCATTACATGTCTCACTGAAACTAGGGCCCATAGTGTGGCACCCCAAATTTACTTGAAGCTGCCCGGCGGGACGCATTGGCGCGTCAAGAAACCCCCGAATTGTAGCGGGGAAATGAAACATTTCACAAAAATTCGAAATTCAAGCACACCGCCACGCGCCAAGCACGCGGCTGTTCCTTCCTCTTCCTCGGTTCCTCCTCCCCTATCCGAAAAAACCCCAAATCCCAAGCTCAAACCAAAAAAAAAACAAAAAACAAATCCCCTGGCCGCCATGCATGTCCTCGTTAACCCGCTGGAGATCGTTCCCGGACGATGCGGACCACCCGCCCTGAGATCCAGAATTCCGTCCACCTCGAGGCACTGCGTGCTGTCTCGCAGCAGCGGCTTGAGGGCGCTGAAGAGGAAGTTCCGCCGGAAAGTGCTCATGGCAACCGTGCAAGCTCACCGGCGTGCTGTATCCCGAGAGGAACTGGTCAAAGCTTTGCTATTCGCCACACACAAAAAAATTGCGGGCCAAGATCTGGTCAAAGCTTCGTCGATGGCTTGCCGCGAGAGGCTTGGAGTCCAGAGTCAATAAACTAGCTGCTCGAGGACTTGGGCGGTTTACACGGATTCATATTAACTGACTCAAGTTTGTTAGTCTAGTTAACAAATGCATCTAGATACATCCATATCTAGACAGAATTGAGTCCATTAATATGAATCAGAGGGGAGTACCTGAAAGTGTTTCATGCTACCAACTAATGCGCTGGCAGGAATCGCTGTAGAAGTAATTGTGCTACTACTTGTACGATGAACTGATTGTGTGGGTGTCGAATTTTGCAACGCGATCATCCACTGAATGCTTAATCTAGCGCCAAAGGCGTACAAATCATAACATACTACAGCACCAGAACATAAGAGTACGAATCATAAAGTAGCTCAACATTTTGCATCAGGGCTGGGTGGTCCTGAGACTACCGGGACGCCCCTGATGATCTCCGGGTGTGCATCCTCTTCAACGCAAAGCTGTGTACTCGGTCCACGGCCTCCTTCTGTAGGCTGGATAATCTCAGGTGCAGGACCTTCGTCTATGAGAGGCTCGTCATCAGTACCATCCACAGGTGCATCAGGGCTGGGTGGTCTTGAGACTACCCGGACGCCCGTGATGATCTCCGGGCGTGCATCCACTTCAACGCAAAGCTGTGTACTCGGTCCACGGCCTCCTTCTGTAGACTGGATAATCTCAGGTGCAGGACCTTCGTCTATGAAAGGCTCGTCATCAGTACCATCCACAGGTGCATCAAACTGAGATTCATCTTCAAATCTCCCATCAAACTGAGAGACCTCTTTAACTCTATGCTTCTGCAATTAGTACATCAACCGATTAGACAAACATCTAAGGGATGCAACCTGAACAAATGCCGTTTTACATATTTACCTTCTCATCTGGCACAGCACATGTCCCAGAGCTGAAACCCGTTTCCTGAAGCAAGCGCTTTTTCTCTCCTTCCCGTCCATCCATCTGCAACAAGTTAAATTTGAGTACAGAACCTTGCACAGCAATGCAAACTATTGATTGAAACAGCGGCAGCATCAATATAAATAATTAACTACATATGCCAGCACACATACAGTGTGAGCAAGATCTGCTTCTCCTGCTAAAGGATCATTATATGGTTCACCATGCTAAACCCGCCTAACATATGTGCGGTCCATCCCAAAAATGTGTAAATGATCTGCCACTACAGGGTGAGGCCTCTTCTCACCATTCATACATGTGCAGCGCGGGCAATACACGTCCAGGTTGTGACCATCATGAGCTCTAATAAACCCCATAAAGGGTTGAACACCATTTATATATGAAGGGGAACATAAGTGTCCATGCAGTTTCCAAGTTCTGTCCATCTGTTTAATTATGAGATACAGTGGTTGGTGATTAATTTAAGGCGAAGTAGGAAATGTATATCCATCGAGTACAAAACTATACTACATGATTATGCATTTCAGCAATCATGTCGAGTACAAAACAAAAAATGCCCATCGACATTTTAGCAAACAGATCGTGTACAAAACTCTGCCATGGCATTTCAGCAAATTAACGGATCGAGTGCAGAACTGACTCTATATGCCCACGCAAATGAACAAATTGATCGATGACAAATCGAGCGGAAAACTATAAAGTGCCAATTAGTTCGAGCATACTGACGAATTTTTTTAGCAGCATCAAGAAAATATAAATCGTTAGGCTGTCTTGCCCGATACATGATTGAGCTAGAGATAGCAGCCCTACCGTGGATCAACTTGACCGCCGGTGCGTCTCGAGAAGAACGACGGGGAGGAGAAGCTTCTTCTTCGCACGGACGGGACGGGGAGGGGAAGCTCTTCGCACGGACGGGGATAAGTTGTCTACGGGTGGGTGGGGGGTCATGCGGCCGGGCCGCCGGGGTGATAATTAAGGTTGGTAGGTGGCGTTTAATGGAGTTGCGTGTGTAATTTGCCGTGCACAAGGTTGAGGAATAGGCGGTTCCCTTTGCCGCGCGCACAATTCAAACTATCCCGCCCATGTAGTTTAAATTCGCCATATTTTCGTTAAATCGACATAAAGTCATGTGAGTGGGGAAATTAGCAAAGTTGCTTGAAAAATAGTAAAACTCTGGAATTATCCTTTAAATATGCTCTACTTCGTGTGAAAATCGGGGTGTGGAAGCATGTTGAGCTGTTTTATTTGTACTTTCTTCATTAAAACTCCCATTTTATGCACTTTGGATGGAAAGAAATCATTTGTACATAAATTTTGACAACGCCATTTGCAAACACTAATTGTTTACATGCCAAGATGCACCCATCCACCAAATATATATGTGGCAAAAGTTTATCACAATCTAGCAGATATGCATAATTAGTGAGGGACCCCTTTTGATTTTGTGCAATTTCCACTAATTAGGTAGAGATCGAGAAGGGTTAATTAATTAGGCCATGTTAGGGGTTATGTGTTTTAATAGGTTGTGTGGATTCAAATACAACTTCTTTATTTGTGTGCTATGATTAATCAAAACTAGATCGATCGACTGCGCACACATTATTAGAGGCGCATGCCTTTGCGCACAAAGTGCATGTGTGTGTTGTTGGCCACCAACGAGAGAGAGAGAGAGAGAGAGAGAGAGAGAGAGAGAGTAGAGAGAGCTACATACGAGAGAGCGATTGAAATCCCCAAATTAAACACATATATATGCATGGCACATTTAATTTAATTAGAGGACCGCGAGGCACCCCTGGCCTGCTTGATGCATAATTAAGTGTCATTGGCCTATATATATAGGGTTTAATTAGGGTTTAGGGTTTAGGGTTAGGAGGTTAGGGTTTAGGGTTTAATGTTTATGGTGTTTAGGGTTTAGGGATTAGGGATTAGGGTTTATTTAGGGTTTAAGGTTTAGGGATCATCGATCGAGTGCGCACACACACATTATTAGAGGCACACGCGCCTTTGCGCATAAAGTGCATGCGTATATGTGTGTGTTTTTTGGCCACCAACGATATATAGATGATCGAGAGAGAGAGATTGAAATCCCCCAAGAATATGTTCAAATATATATTAAAATATATGCACGAATTAATGCATGCATGGTAGGCCATGCATGCACACTAATTATATATATATTATGAGGAAACTTAATCAAATGTGTTTTCATTCGAGAGAACTTGTCAAAATTCAAGTTAATTAATTTATCATCGATAATTATATAATTAATTAATGAATCTCAGGGAGATGTTATACAACATATGATCGATATATAGGCCATGTATATATTAATTGGTTTTAATCTACCGTTTTTGCTAGCTAGCTGCATGCTATATATAGAGCATGTTTTTATTAGATCGGGTTATAGCTAGTATAGTTTAGGGTTATGTGTTTTAATTAACTAGGGTTTGATTAGCTAGGGGTTAGTTATATATATATGGTTTAGGGTTAATGCATGTCACATTTAATTTAACTAGAGGACCGCGAGGCACCCCTGGCCTGCTTGATGCACAATTAAGTGTCGTTGGCCTATATATATAGGGTTTAATTAGGGTTTAGGGTTAGCTAGCTGGGTTTAGGGTTTAGTGTTTTGGGTGTTTAGCTAGGGTCTAGGGTTTAGGGTTTAGTGTTTACTGTGTTTAGAGGGTCTAGGGTTTAGTGTTTAGGGTGTTTAGGGTCTAGGGTTTAGGGTCTAGTGTTTAGGGTCTATGGTTTAGGGTTTAATTAGTGTTTAGGGTGTTTAGGGTTTAGGGTTTAGTGTTTACGGTGTTTAGGGTCTAGGGTTTAGGGTTTAGTGTTTAGGGTCTAGGGTTTAGGGTTTAATTAGTGTTTAGGGTGTTTATAGGGTTTAGGGTTTAGGGTTTAGGGTTTTAGGGTTTAGGGTTTAGGGTTTAGGGTTTAGGGTTTATGGTTTAGGGTTTGGTTTAGTTTAGGGTCTAGGGTTTAGGGTTTAGTACGTGTTTAGGTGTTTAGGGTCTAGGGTTTAGTGTGTTTAGGGTGTTTAGGGTTTAGGGATTAGGGGATTAGGGTTTTAGGGTTTTTAAGGTTTAGGGATCATCGATCGAGTGCACACACACATTATTAGAGGCACACGCGCCTTTGCGCATAAAGTGCATGCGTATATGTGTGTGTTTTTTGGCCACCAACGATATATAGATGATCGAGAGAGAGAGATTGAAATCCCCAAGAATATGTTCAAATATATATTAAAATATATGCACGAATTAATGCATGCATGGTAGGCCATGCATGCACACTAATTATATATATATTATGAGGAAACTTAATCAAATGTGTTTTCATTCGAGAGAACTTGTCAAAATTCAAGTTAATTAATTTATCATCGATAATTATATAATTAATTAATGAATCTCAGGGAGATGTTATACAACATATGATCGATATATAGGCCATGTATATATTAATTGGTTTTAATCTACCGTTTTTGCTAGCTAGCTGCATGCTATATATAGAGCATGTTTTTATTAGATCGGGTTATAGCTAGTATAGTTTAGGGTTATGTGTTTTAATTAACTAGGGTTTGATTAGCTAGGGGTTAGTTATATATATATGGTTTAGGGTTAATGCATGTCACATTTAATTTAACTAGAGGACCGCGAGGCACCCCTGGCCTGCTTGATGCACAATTAAGTGTCGTTGGCCTATATATATAGGGTTTAATTAGGGTTTAGGGTTAGCTAGCTGGGTTTAGGGTTTAGTGTTTTGGGTGTTTAGCTAGGGTCTAGGGTTTAGGGTTTAGTGTTTACTGTGTTTAGAGGGTCTAGGGTTTAGTGTTTAGGGTGTTTAGGGTCTAGGGTTTAGGGTCTAGTGTTTAGGGTCTATGGTTTAGGGTTTAATTAGTGTTTAGGGTGTTTAGGGTTTAGGGTTTAGTGTTTACGGTGTTTAGGGTCTAGGGTTTAGGGTTTAGTGTTTAGGGTCTAGGGTTTAGGTTTTAATTAGTGTTTAGGGTGTTTATAGGGTTTAGGGTTTAGTGTTTAGGGTTTAGGGTTTTAGGGTTTAGGGTTTAGGGTTTAGGGTTTAGGGTTTATGGTTTAGGGTTTACGGTGTTTAGGGTCTAGGGTTTAGGGTTTAGTGTTTAGGGTGTTTAGGGTCTAGGGTTTAGTGTGTTTAGGGTGTTTAGGGTTTAGGGGATTAGGGATTAGGGTTTTAGGGTTGTTTAAGGTTTAGGGATCATCGATCGAGTGCGCACACACATTATTAGAGGCACCCGCGCCTTTACGCATCAAGTGCATGCGTATATATGTGTGTTTTTTGGGCCACCAACGATATATAGATGATCGAGAGAGAGATTGAAATCCCCAAGAATATGTTCAAATATACATTAAAATATATGCACGAATGCATTGTAGGCCATGCATGCACACTAATTATATATATATTATGAGGCAACTTAATCAAATGTGTTTTCATTCGAGAGAACTTGTCAAAGTTCAAGTTAATTAATTTATCACGATAATTATATAATTAATTAATGAATCTCAGGGATATGTTATGCAACATGATCGATATAGGCCATGTATATTTTAATTGGTGTTAATCTACGGTTTGCTAGCTAGCTGCTATATATAGAGCATGTTTTTATTAGATCGGGTTATAGCAGCTAGCTAGTATAGTTTAGGGTTATGTGTTTTAATTAAGTAGGGTTGATTAGCTAGGGTTAGTTACATATATATGGTTTAGGGTTAATGCATGGCACATTTAATTTTATTAGAGGATCACGAGGCACCCATGACCCGCTCGATCGATGCACAATTAAGTGTCGTTGGCCTATACATAGGGTTTAATTGGGGTTTAGGATTAGCTAGGGTTTAGGGTTAGGGTTAGGGTTAGGGTTAGGGTATGTTTAGGGTCTAGGGTTTAGGGTTTAGTGTTTAGGGTGTTTAGGGTTTAGGGATTAGGGATTTTAAGGTTTTAGGGTTGTTTAAGGTTTAGGGATCATCGATCGAGTGCGCACACACATTATATTATTAGAGGCACCCGCGCCTTTACGCATAAATTGCATGCATATATATGTGTGTTTTTTGGGCCACCAACGATATATAGATGATCGAGAGAGAGAGAGAGAGAGAGAGAGATTGAAATCCCCAAGAATATGTTCAAATATACATTAAAATATATGCACGAATGCATTGTAGGCCATGCATGCACACTAATTATATATATATATTATGAGGCAACTTAATCAAATGTGTTTTCATTCGAGAGAACTTGTCAAAGTTCAAGTTAATTAATTTATCACGATAATTATATAATTAATTAATGAATCTCAGGGATATGTTATACAACATGATCGATATAGGCCATGTATATTTTAATTGGTGTTAATCTACGGTTTGCTAGCTAGCTGCTATATATAGAGCATGTTTTTATTAGATCGGGTTATATCTAGTATAGTTTAGGGTTATGTGTTTTAATTAAGTAGGGTTGATTAGCTAGGGTTAGTTACATATATATGGTTTATGGTTAATGCATGGCACATTTAATTTTATTAGAGGATCGCGAGGCACCCATGACCCGCTCGATCGATGCACAATTAAGTGTCGTTGGCCTATACATAGGGTTTAATTGGGGTTTAGGATTAGCTAGGGTTTAGGGTTAGGGTTAGGGTTAGGGTTAGGGTTAGGGTACGTTTAGGGTCTAGGGTTTAGGGTTTATTAGTGTTTAGGGTGTTTAGGGTTTAGGGATTAGGGATTTAAGGTTTTAGGGTTGTTTAAGGTTTAGGGATCATCGATCGAGTGCGCACACACATTATTAGAGGCACCCGCGCCTTTACGCATAAATTGCATGCATATATATATATGTGTGTTTTTTGGCCACCAACGATATATAGATGATCGAGAGAGAGATTGAAATCCCCAAGAATATGTTCAAATATACATTAAAATATATGCACGAATGCATGGTAGGCCATGCATGCACACTAATTATATATATATATTATGAGGCAACTTAATCAAATGTGTTTTCATTCGAGAGAACTTGTCAAAATTAAAGTTAATTAATTTATCACGATAATTATATAATTAATTAATGAATCTCAGGGATATGTTATACAACATGATCGATATAGGCCATGTATATATTAATTGGTGTTAATCTACGGTTTGCTAGCTAGCTGCTATATATAGAGCATGTTTTTATTAGATCGGGTTATAGCTAGTATAGTTTAGGGTTATGTGTTTTCATTAAGTAGGGTTGATTAGCTATGGTTAGTTACATATATATGGTTTAGGGTTAATGCATGGCACATTTAATTTAATTAGAGGACCGCGAGGCACCCCTGGCCTGCTTGATGCACAATTAAGTGTCGTTGGCCTATATATAGGGTTTAATTAGGGTTTAGGGTTAGGGTTAGGGTTTAGGGTCTAGGGTTTAGTGTTTAGGGTGTTTAGGGTTTAGGGATTAGGGATTAGGGTTTCAGGGTTGTATAAGGTTTAGGGATCATCGATCGAGTGCGCACACACATTATTAGAGGCACCCGCGCCTTTGCGCATAAAGTGCATGCGTATAGTTTAGGGTTATTTGTTTTAATTAAGTAGGGTTTGATCAGCTAGGGTTAGTTACATATATATGGTTTAGGGTTAATGCATGGCACATTACATATAGTTTAAATCTCAAGAATGTTTATACATGATAGGCCATATGTGCAAAGGAATTTTTTTCCTCGTGAACTTGTCAAAATTCAAGTTTATCAGTGCCAATGGAAACTAGTCCAAAAAATTACATAGAGGACCAAAAGTACTAGACAATAACTAATAGAACCTGCAACTTTACAAAAAGGACCCCAAAACATATAGAAGAAAATCAATCGAGTCCTTCTCGACCGCACATCAGATCTCTGCTCCGCATCCTTTCCAGCAACTCCGTCGCCGGGGACGCACCACTTGGGACGGTGTCGCCGGTAGTCGCCAGGACGAAGGAGAAGAAGGGCCTCAGCAACGGCATATTGGCTCTGAGAAGGGTCGCTGAAAGTCCAAGATGTGCACGGGCAAGACGGATGACGCCGTCGTATGCCCCGAGCTTGTGAACTTTAGCAGCTTGACTTCCCCATTGGCCAGATCTGAAGCACTGACCAAAGCAAGCCTCACCGTTAGCGCCATCACATTGATGGCACCAGATCGGGGTTTGGCCGGCAAGATCCGCCAGATTCACCATAGGCCAGATCTGAAGCCGATGACGAGATCCCCGACTCCATTGCGCCATTCTGCTCATGGGAAACACTGGATCTAAGCTTACAACAACACTAACTCCCTCGGATCCAAATTAGCTGACTCAACTTTGCTTATCTAAATATGGATGTATCCACACATGTTTTTACTCTAGATACATACACGTCTAAGGAAAGTTGAATCAATTAATTTAGTTCGGAGGGTGTACAATATACAGAGAGAAGTCGGCCTCGTCTCCGGCCGGCGAGGCCGCCGGAGAGAAGGGGGAGAGGAGCCGGGGGAGTGGGAGAGACTCGAGAGAGAAAGAGAAGAGGAAGAAATGAGAGCTCCCTGGGGAAGAACATTATTTTTGTCGTTCTGCTCGTAGTAGCTTGAAACTGAAAATTTCGGCCACGCGCCAAATCATCCCGCCGCATCCATTCGAAAATCCCGTGACCAGTTTTACCCTTTTAACCCTGGTCCGGAAGCTACAACCCACCGACCATGGAGGGCTCATTCGGTAACAATGAAATATCTTGCCTAGATCCCGAACCCTCCCCACAGGCCCACACCCACCCACCAACCATTCGCCCCATTAGCTCAAAAATACTCTCACACGCCAAAGCTCTGACTCTCTACAGTACTAGATCTGCTTCGCCGCCGGCATACTCCTCCACAGCGTAGCCTTGATCGTGTTGGCTGTCCACCCACCTGATCCGCTCCCCCGCCGCCCTCGTCACCGACGGATCTGCTTCACCGCCGACCTCGCCACCGACGGATCTGCTTCACCGCCGACCTCGCCACCGACGGATCTGCTTCACCGCCGACCTCGCCACCGACTACCTCGCCGCAGCGGCTGTATCAACTTCACCGAATACCTTGCCAGCCAACCAGATCTGCTTCACTAACGCCCGCTTCTACTGAAACATGGTCGATTCATCGTCTCCCGCGTTCGCCGCCGCTGGAATGCAAGTTGCCGCCCCCGTCCACCCCGCCGCAGCTTGGTTAGTACGCTGGCCCGTTAGATCGCGGTGTTTCTTTAGCCATGTTTTGTGTAGTTATTTGCAGATCTCATATGCCGTTAACTTTCTTGATGTGTTGCTTCGCATGAAGTTTGTTTAAATGTTGTACAGTACAAAAGCATTATCCGGTCGCTACCATCCTGTTCATTCTACTGACACCTGTGTGCATCCACATATTTATAGCCTTGTACCCATTCATTTGCTGCCAACTGTTTTTGTACTGCATGCTATTGTCGCACTGCTTTTATAGTCGTGCTATGGGCATTTCCAATCTGCTTGTTCTTATACCACGTCATTAGCTCACCGCTAGCTGTTTTCTCGTGTCTGCTATTCTCACACTGCTTTTATAATCATGCTATGTGCATTTCCAATCTGCTTGCTCTTATACCTCGTCTTTAGCTTATATAGTTATTGCTGCGTGCATGTCTGGTCTTTGTATTATCGTAGACTGACTTGTCAATGTTATTTTTCCTTGGGATTGATCATGCGAACCACTTATTAGAACATCCAACATTAACAGCGGGGACGCTAGGTAAGGTTGGAATCTGAGTTCGTGGTTGGTAATTTTGGCAGTTTACTTCCGTTATTATCTATAACCTATATGCATTGTTCCTTATGCAAGAGATTAACACTTGGAACCCTGCCATAGCAATGCCATTCATGCTTTACTATGTTTCTGCCTATTTGATATGCTTGTCTTGGAGAAACTTCGAGGGTGATTTGAACCTGACATTTGGTCATTCTTAATGCCAGTTTACTTTATGTGTAAAACCTTGGCATTACCCTACTCTAAATCTGAATGTCTGAAATTCGTATCTCATGCAAAGCAACATCTAGTTGGTTTTAATTTGATATCTGGTAACTATTGGCTTATTCATTTGGCAGCTCAAGTTTTTTGTTATTTGAAACCAGCTGACTTGGTCTTAAATGTGATATCTAAACACAGATTAAGGACAATGGAGCAGGAGGATTAGCATTTCACTTGATGGCTGAACCTAAAATGATAGGCATGTTGACCACGACTAGTGCACGCAAGAGAAGGACCTGCAGCGAGCCAGTATGTGCTTAGTACATGCATCTTATCTTATCTTGTGCTTATTTCTGCTACATGCTGTTATCTGATCTCTACATTGCGTAATACATGTTTGAATAGTTAATTGTTGTAACTATGTTTACAATGTTACCAGAATGCAGTTTTAATGAAGCAGTCATCATTAGAAGATAGTCGCCAAAAAAGGATCTGTAGCGACCCTGTGCAACATTATGATGTAAGTTTGTGCTTAGTACAAGTTCCATACATGTCTTATTTATGCAACTTGTTATTATCTTATATCTACATTGCATAATAAATGTTTGCATAGTTCATCGTTTAACTCTTTTTGCATTATTATCAGAATGCAGTTGTGATGAAGCAATCTTCATTACCAGTGAGGCCCACAAAAAGTTCTGATCTTTCTTCTGATGCATCTTCTCATAGCCGTCAACCTAGACCATTTCTTTCATCAGACAGTAAATATCTCAAGGCTGTACTTTATAAAAGACATGGTATTGCTGCTTTAAGATCTGTAGCTGATATGTTGACAAAGAGTACACAAGATTCAATCAAGGCGATTGCCAAATGTCAACCTGTTATTGATGATGCTAATAGAAGTCCTCAATGATTCTATGTAATTTTTTTATTTGGGCACATTAATTGCCTTGTAATTTTCCTATTTGTTTTATTTGTGTATGTAATTGTGTGTATCATTGAAATCAGATTTTAGGCTCATGAAATTTAATGCAAGTTGACTAGTCAAACAAGTAGGGCCCTACAACAGATTGGGCCGGCCCACTTACAGTAGTGTGGGACCCACTTTCATTTTGGGCCGGCCCACTTCTTTAGTAGGCCGGCCCGGTTACACGATAATGGGCTCCACATGCTTATTGGGCCGGCCCACTTGCTCTATGGTGGTCCCACATGGTAAATGGGCCGGCCCTTTAATAGGAAGGTGGGACCCACCTGTGTTTTGACCCGGCCCACTATCTTGTTGGGCCGGCCCACTTTCTAGATGGTGGACCCCACATACCAAATGGGCCGCCCACTTTCTATATGGTGGACCCCACACACCAAATGGGCCGGCCCTTTAATAGGATGGTGGGACCCACCTGTGTTTTGGCCCGGCCCACTATCTCGTTGGGCCGGCCCACTTTCTACATGGTGGACCCCACATACCAAATGGGCCGGCCCATTAACAGGAATGTGGGACCCACATGTGTTTTTGGCCCACTATCTTGTGGCCACCCCACTTGCTATATTGTGGACCCCATACTAAATGGGCCGGCCCTTTTACAGGAAGATGGGTCCCACCTGTGTTTTTGGCCCGGCCACTATCTTGTTGGGCCGGCCCACTTGATATATGGTGGACCCCACACACTAAATGGGCCGGCCTTTAACAGAAAGGACCCACCTGTGTTTTTGGCCCGGCCCACTAGCTTGTTGGGCCGTCCCACTTGCTACGGTGGACCCCACACACTAAATGGGCCGGCTAACAGAAAGTGGACCCACTGTGTTTTTGGCCCGGCCCACTTGCTTCCAGCTTGCAGGTGGGATCCCACATGTTAAATGGGCCGCCCATTTAACTTTTGACCAGTAACATTAGAGGTTAGGCCCCCACGTAACTAATGGACCGGCCCAGCCATAGTTGACCGGTCAAACTATGTCATCTGGCCCGGCCCGCTTAAGACGTGGCAGGCCTCGTGTGGGCCTACCATCTACCACGGGGTTTCAGCTAACGCCGTTAATCGGCAAACCGTCTGCCACGTGTCAGTTTGCATGACGTCGCAGTCAACGGCTCCCGAAACACTCCGCAACGGTCCGATTTTCCATAAAGGGCGCCAAGCGCGACGGACCGAAAAATCGTCGTTGACTTTGCCTCGACGCAGCTTCACAACGGAACCCATATCGTTTGGTAGGCCCATAGGCGACGAAAAATACCCCTTAGCGGACGATTTTGAGACGTTGTCTATCAGAACTTTTCTTGTAGTGTAGCCATTTTAATGGAGTCAGGGCCCATCATAACTTCTTTGTATGTAGTTGGTTTATCATTGTTCAAAACCAATCCTTTGTTCACCAATCATTTATTTGATCACAAAGTAAACCATACCTACAAGGTTCAATAGGTACTTTGATCTCCATGACTATAACATTTTGTAGACATGGGATCCATGATCATCGTGGCCGCTTCCGAAACCAATTCCGATGCTGCGCTACTCTGATCATCATGCTCAGGTTCATCAACCTTATCAAGTTCTATTGTCCTCCCACTCAAATACTTCGCTAGAAAACAATTTCTTGGAAATAAGCAAGTAACATTAACAAACACTTTTGTCTTTTACTTCATAGTGGAAAGAATTCCCAATCAATTCTCTGGGATAACCAACAAAGACATTCATCCGATTTTGGTTGTAAACTTATTTACATATGCTATGCATAACAAAATTTAAGAAATGACTATTAGGGTTTATACCCATGCCATAACTCGTATGGTGTCATTTCAACGGATCATGATGATGCTCTATTCAGTGTAAAAGCGGTAGTCTCTAAAGCATAATCCACAAAAATATAATGGCTTCATTTTATTTTATCTCATCATTAATCCAACAAGGTTTGGATACATCTCTCGGATACTCCATCATCACTATAATACTCCAAGAAACGTGAGTTGTAGAACAATTTCATAACTCTCTTAGATGTTCGCTAAAACTCGTAATTCAAATATTTCCACCATGATCCAATCACAGATATTTGACTTTTCTATTACGATGATTTCCACTTCATGCTGAAATTTATTTGAATCCACTCAAATGTTTCAAACTTCTTCCTTATCGAATAAATATATCCACATATATATACTCAATTCATTGTTGGAAGTTTTCATGACGTAGAAGAATCTCCCGCACACAACTATGCCCAGTGAACCACATACATCATCATGCATTTTCCACTAAGTTAGTTGCCCGTTCAAGTCTTGGCCTATGAACGGTATTTCAGTCATTCTCTTTAGAAAAGATTTGCAAGTGCCAAACGATTCAAAAATCAAATGACTCCAAAAATCCATCTTCATGGAGTTTCTTCATGCGTTCCTTTCTAACATGACCTAAATAGCGGTTCCACAAATAAGTGGAATTAAAATCATTTTCCTTATGGCATTTTAGCGTCAGTGTTATGTATGTGTGTTTCACCATTAAGATTTATAATAACTTATCCATCGTATATGGATTAATGTCATAATTTGAACAACTCATTGTTTTCATTTGACCAGAGCAAAATAACAATTATTAAGTTCTTTATTATAAATTCTAAGGGCTAGGTAGAATGCCAACGACAAACATAACAACACTTTATTATGTTCCAGACGTGCATTATTACCATATTCCTTATCAGTCACTTAGGCCATCGTATTCTTGTATTGCGTTGTATTGTATGACATCTCATACCAACCAATCTGGTACAAATACCCAAGAATTTCATTATGTGACCAAACAAGGAATACATCCATAACATGTATATCATCTATATACACCTGAGCTAGACTTTCTAGTCTTTTCTTTCTTTCTGCCAAAATATCTTTTGTAGTTTCTCTTTTAGCTTTCCTCATTCTCAGAAAAACACTTCACCTTCAATAACTTCTAGGTCCATTGGTCAAATACCAATAACCTTGAGGTTCTTACTTTGAAGCTGATCATCATATGACAAGTGTTCCAGATTTCACTATTAATAACTTTGTAATATGATGAATAATTTCACTCATAATTTTTATCCATCATATCATGACGACTTTCCGAGACCATGTCTGTACATGCTAGGCTCGTAAAGTTTAACCTCAGTATTCGCATGTGCAAATCTGGCTTGCACCCGTTGTATGCACACGTAGAATCTATAACACCCGATCATCACGTGATGCTTCGAAACGACGAGTCTTAGCAACGGTGCATACTAAGGACGATCACTTCATGGATATGCGAATATCGTTAGTGCCCAACTAGTTGGAGGATTGGGACGCCTGGCGTCTTCAACCTTCGTACATTCCCATAAAACTTATGAGTTTATGTAGTCTCACTAGATTATATTCTATCATCTTGCAATAAGGTCTTATATATCACATATATCTCATACCTTGCTTATTTCTGAAAACAAAATTTCCAGCTCCTTACTTTTCAAACAGATTTGAACTTCAAGTTTCACGGAGACAAGATGATTCTAGGTACTAATTGAAACCATTGTTCTTTGAATCAGCAATGTGAGGTTTACTAAAAGTTTACAATAGGACTTAATCATTTCTTGATTCTTTAACAATACGGTACCAGACCGTAAAGTTTCTTGTCAGACTTAACAGTATTTATATCTCAATTACAAGATTAGCGCATGGTAGATAACGGATGCCAATTCTACAAATTTAATTTCAAATACTATTCAGACTATGTTCATGATAATTAGTTCAAGTTTTAATCTAATTACTAATGAACTCCCACTTAATACAACATCCCTCATAATTGTTAAGTGGTACACGATCCACATCCACTACACCAAAACCGATCATCACGTGAGATGATGTAGCTTCAATGGTGAACATCAACATGTTGATCATATCATCCATATGACTCGTGTTCAACCTTTCGGTTTCCGTTGTCCCGAGGCCATGTCTGTACATGCTAGGCTCGTCAAGCAAACCCAAGTATTCCGCGTGTGCAAACATGGCTTACACCCGTTGTATGTGAACGTAGAATCTATCACATCCGATCATCACGAGATGCTTCAAAACGACAAACTGTAGCAACGGTGCATACGAGGGGAGAGCACTTTATTATCTTGATATTAATGTGAGGGATCATCTTATAATGCTACCTTCGCGATCTAAGCAAGATAAGATGCATAAATGGTTAACATCACATGCAATTCATAATGTGATATGATCTGGCCTTTAGTGTTTGCGCTTTGATCTTCATCTCCAAAGCACGGACATAATCTCCATCATCAACGGGCATGATCTCCATCATCGTCGGCGTAGCGTCAAGGTCCATGGCGCCGTCTTCATGGTTGTTCACCGTGTGTAGCAACTATTACAACTACTTTGAAATAATACTACAACATGAAATATAAAGACAACCATAAGGCTCCTGCCGGTTGCCACAATACAATAATGATCATCTCATACATATTCATCATCACATTATGGCCATATCACATCACCAAACCCTGCAAAAACAAGTTAGACGGCTCTAATTTGGTTTGCATATTTTACGTGGTTTAGGGTTTTCGAGTAAGATCCAATCTACCTACGAACATGAACCACAACGGTGATACTAGTGTTGTCAATAGAAAGATTAAATTGAATCTTCACTATGGTGGGAGAGACAGACACCCGCAAAGCCACTTATGCAATACAAGTTGCATGTCGAGCGTGGAGCAAATCTCATGAACGTGGTCATGTAAAGTTAGCCCGAGCCGCTTCATCCCACCATGCCGCAAGATGCAAAGTACACGAACTAAAGACAAGAAAGCATCAACGCCCAAAAAATAATTGTGTTCTACTCGTGCAACCAATCTATGCATAGACACGGCTCTGATACCACTGATGGGATTCGTAGCATAGAAAATAAAAAAATTCCTACCGCAAGAACGAATAACAAGCCAAGATCTAATCTAGTAGATGGTAGCAACGAGAAGATCATGAGACTAACCCTTGAAGATTTCCAAAGCCTACGAGATTAGATCTCGTTGTGGATGTAGTCGATCACTTGCCGCTTGCAAAAGCGCGAAGATCTTGACGGTGCTAGTCGGGCAGCACCTCCGTACTCGGTCACACGTTCGGTGTTGATGACGACGTCCTTCTCCCTGTTCCAGCGGGCAGCGGAAGTAGTAGATCCTCTCGGAATCCCGACAGCATGACGGCGTGGTGTCGGTGGCGGTGGAGATCTCCGGCAGGGCTTCGCATAAGCGCAGGGAGTAGTATGAGGAGGGGGCGGCTAGGGTTTGGGAGAGGGAGCTAGGGCTGCGACTTGTGCACCTCTTGGGGCTCCCCTTGCCCTCCTTTTATAGGTGGAAAAGGTCCTTGGGTCGTCCAAGACCTGCCCCCAAAGTTTGGGAGAGTTCCGGTAGGTTTCTGTCAGCCGAAACCTACTAGAACTAGGACTCTTTTGCCAAATCCGAATCTGCCTTAGGGGAAACTTCTTAACCCTTAAGGAAAACATGGATACACCTATTATGGAACCCTCCGGACTTCCTTAGACAGCCCGGGTCGTCCCGGACACTTCCGGAACCTTCCTCAATATTACGGACCCTCCGGAACCTTCTAGAAGCTCCGGTCAAAACACCGGACTTTTTCCGAACCCCGAAAATGACTTCCCATATATGAATCTTATTCTCCGGACCATTCCGACCTCCTCGTGATGTCTCGGATCCCATCCGAGACTCCGAACAACATTCGACCTCCATTCCATATTCCATATCTACTTAAAACGATATCAAACCTTAAGTGTGTCACCCTACGGTTCGAGAACTATGTGGACATAATCGAGACTCCTCTCTGATCAATAACTAATAGCGGGACCTGGAGATCCATAATAGCTCCCACATATTCAACGATGACTTCGTGATCGAAAGAACCATTCACATACGATACCAATTCCCTTTGTCGCGCGATACTTTACTTGTCCGAGGTTCGATCATCGGTATCTCCATACCTTGTTCAACCTCGTTTCTGACAAGTACTCTTTACTCTTTACTCTTACCTTGTTCAACGGCAATGGTCCGCCTCGACGCCGGCGACGGTTATCGCGCTCGTCTCGCTCAGGCCAGCAGAGGTCGGCGACAGTGACGGCGCTCGTCTTGCTGAGAGAGCACTGCGCGTGGTAAGTCTTCAAGACGGGCTGGCGGACACCGACGGCGCAGACGGACCTCACCCATCGCAAGATGATAGAAACTGGGCGAGACATCAGGGATTGGAGCAAACACGGGGAGAAGATGGATAGCTCATCAGCACTTGGCAGGGTGTGGAGGACTGGAGACGGGCATGCAGTGGTCGGTAATCAAGAGGACAACGACGCTTGGGATTAGATACTGTGAGATAAACCTTGGAAAACCCCATTGCATTTTAGGATTAAACCAAAGATATATTGGACTGTTTTTTAGGTTCGGTTAACCTGACTATTACAGTAACCGAGTTCCACCGTTACGCGTGTTTAATGATAGAGGCGTAACAGTCTAACAGAGGTGCGTAGGTGAACGTTTGGTAAGGAATGAGGTTAACAGATCAGCCTCAAGTGAAATAGTCTTAGTAGAAATCATGTACATATAAGCAAGCTAAATACGCAATACTGCATAGGCCTAGAACATGATCATCTTACAAAGCTGTGGTACTCTTAAGTAGATAGTATTACATTCCGTTTCACATCAGCTTTACATAGGGGGGCACTTTGCAACGCCGGTCTCAAACCACTTAAAAATACAAACGTTGTGGAAAGCATGCTTGCATTCAGGGAGCTCTACGACGATGTTGTCTGTTGCTTCCGACGGGGCCATGTCTTGTAGGCATATAACACATTCTTCTGTCGTCTCAGACGCATTATTGTCTAGCACCTTCATGCTGCAGGCCTTCCTTATGGACGCCATCGTAATGATGAAACGTCTTTCCACATGTAAGCTGAACCTGAACTCGCACTCTCCACTATACGCTAGATCTTGGTTCCTTGCTTCCCGAATGATCTCCGTGATGTCACCGTTGGGAATGATGGTGTCCAACTTCTGGTTGGTGAAGCGCAGGTCAGCCGCTTGACTAATCTGCTGGAGCCAAGAACGCATGAAGCGGCGACATCCGAGCACCTTGGAGAGGCTCGAACCGTCAACTATGTGAAAACGCCGCTTGTACCTTGAAACCTCAGACGTCTCCATGTCGCTTGCACGGCCTGGTCTCTCCAGCTCGAACGTGTGGTGTTGACGTCCACATTCACGAATGACCAAAGCCGGGGTTTCGTGGTGGTCAACTATGAACTTCTTGACCGAAAGGAAGGAAGTAGTGACCGCCGAAACCCTGAAACGACGAACAGCTTCGCCATCGACCCCGAGTTCCGCCATTGATTGCGAAAGAGAATAGCGACGGAGAAAACACTCGAGATACTTATATCTCTTAGAAGTGTATTTTGGAGAAGGAGCTAGCAGGGGCGAATGCCTTCGCTAGAGGTCCTTATCCTGATAATAAGCGAAACATAAATATGGTGAATATTAAATGATAATTCATGGCCATAGATTTGGTTGCCTAGAGAATTATTTGAATTGTTATGGAAAGTACACAGTGTCGGAAAGCCTTCTAAATGTGTTCTCTTATTCCTATTGAGATATTGGTAATTCATTTTGCTCCTATAATTTCTGTTACCTGGGTTAACCGAATTCCAAAACAAGCGCCAACAACCCCCACGTCACAGTCCAACTCTGGGAAAAACGAGGGCCGGCTGCCAAACCCCAACAACCATCACCGTCTCCCTCTTCCACTGTCTCTCCACTTCCTAAGGCGCCTCCGACCATGCATGGGCGGCACCGTTGATGTTGGTGGCGGAGCTCTACCTCTGAGCCGCTCTATCCCCCTCCATGTCTGTGGCGCCCCCGTCGATTGGAGTATGATCCGAACCTCGATATGGATCTGCGGGGGTGATGACCAGGGAGAAGGGGTTCGTGCATTTAAAATAAAAATTACCCTAACATGATCACCCAAGATTTATCTATGCAGAAACATAAAACCACAAGTTGGATCATAGTATTCTCACCGAGAGGATTCTGGAAGACTCGGTGATGAACTTGGTGAAGAAATCGAGCAGGGATTTTCCTAATTGATGAAGATTCGAAGGTGTACGCGTACAACGCTCCACCTTCCCTTTCTTTAGGACCGAACGCACGATCTCTCTACAGTATTGCACTTGTATGTGCCCTCTGTCCCGGCAGGACTCGTCGTCACGAATGAATCGTACCGAAATACTTTGTTAGATGCAAGCATGAGAGAGAGGAGAAAGCCAACCAATGGGCTAGTGAGTGTGGAGAGAGAGAGAGAGAGAGAGAGAGGGGTCCACTTTATATGGGGGCACCCATCTTGGGGAGGACAGCGGCCACCCCTCCCTTGGCACCGGCCCCTAGGGGAAACCCTAGGGCGCCCCCACAAAGCTAGGGCAATCCTAGGGCATCCTTCCACG
Organism: Lolium multiflorum; assembly: GCA_030979885.1. Taxonomy (NCBI): domain Eukaryota; kingdom Viridiplantae; phylum Streptophyta; class Magnoliopsida; order Poales; family Poaceae; genus Lolium; species Lolium multiflorum. The sequence continues at coordinate 27,349 of JAUUTY010000123.1, forward strand.
TGGGCTGCCTTGGAGCAGACTCGGAGAGGCCCGTTGGGTCCCTAGGAACTACCTATGTGGGCCCTTGAGAGGCCCATCGGGCTAGCCCTTGAGGGCTGCCCTTTGGTGGGCCTTAGCGACTTGGGAGGCCACCTACATGGGCCCTAATAAAGGAGGTCCATGCTGCCATTATTTTTATTCATAACAATTTTTATTTGTTTAATTATTTGGACTAGAACAATTACTGTAGTATTGATTATTGTTGTATTGTGTGATATTTAAAACTATCAAATCTTAGTTTATATTGCCACCATATTCATACTTTTATAAAAATGTCATATATATGTGCTGAAATGATGCAAAATCTTAGATTGCGTTTTACATTTGAGGTTTGGGAATGGTTGCAGTAAACGAGAACCGGCAAAACTAGTGCGAACCATTTTCGACCGAAAAAACACGTTTCGCGCATCCTGCATCCCCTCGTATCCTTTTTTTTTGAAAACATCATATATTAGGTCAGCAAGCCGCCTCATTAAAAACCTCCCAGTCCCCGTAGGTACCCTGGTGAGAAAAAGAGTGCGTAAGAAACTTGCCGCCAAGAACTTAAATGATCCTTACATCATGTGAAAGCCTATCCAAAAGAAAACTAGGGGGATCATCGTCCCAATTACAGCACACAAATTATTGGAATAGCAATGCTTAGCTAGCAAGTGAGCCACTTCATTGGCTTCCCTGGAGCAATGCCTCACGGTAACTCTGGTAATGGCTTGTGCTTGATAAAGACAATCTGCCAATATTGCCGCATATGGACTCCAAATCTCATTGTTATCATTAAAAGCAGTAACTATTTTTAGGCAATCTGATTCCACAACAGCAGGTATACAACCCAGAACTTCAGCAAGTTGGAGCCCATCCTTTAGTGCCAACGCTTCAGCAGTAGCTGCATTAAGAACATTAGAGAATAATCCGCATCTCCCTGCCAAAGCCAGTCCTTTGTGATTGCGAAGAATAACACCAATAGCACCTGAACCATTTGGAAAGTAAGCAGCATCAACATTAATCTTATAAGTATGAGAATCTGGCCTTGTCCAGGATAGAACCCTTGGCTCTTTTGACGTTTCAGCTCCATAATAATTCTGTGCCAGGCCCGCAATAGCAAAAGCTATTCTTCCTGGAGTAGCTACTGCCTCTCCCTTCTTAATTTCTCTTCTTTGCCACCATATGTACCAGGCTGCAGTAGCAATGAGTTCCTTAATCCCCACAGAATCAATCGGTGATGGTACCTGTAGATCACCGCAAATAATTCCTCCAACACCACTGAACCAGATCGGCCGTAATAGCCGGCTCCACTACATGCCTTAGGCCAAGAGCTCGCCACACCTCTCTCGCACGATCACATGTGAAAATGAGATGTAGAATATCTTCCGCTCCTTGGTGACAGACCGGGCATTCTCCAGAAACAGGAATATGTCTATTATCAAGTATTGACATACCGGGTATGATCCCATGAAGAGCCCGCCAAACGAAAATTTGAATTTTACTTGGCACTCTGAGTTTCCAAACCTGTTCCCAAACAGGGTTGTGCGATGAAGTACTTTGATCCGCTGTCCTTTCTAGCTTGTGTCCATGAAGATGATTCCACTGGGTATAATAAGCAGACCGGACTGTGAAACAATAAGATTTTGTCATATGCCATGCTATGAAATCTTCATCAATATTTTCACTTAATGGTATCCGTAGGATTCTGGCGGCATCAATTGGGTTAAAAATATCCTGAATCAAAACTGAATCCCACTGTAAGGAGGTCGGATCGATCAACTCATTAACCAACTTAATTAACACTTGACCTTTGGGAGTTTGGATCTTGTACCTGACTATCAGAATCCAACAGTCATCCCAAATATTGATTTTTTCTCCCACTCCACTCTCCAAATATACCCTCTTTTAAACACATTTAGTCCCGCGATGATACTCTGCCAAGTAAATGATGAACCTTTCTTCGGGCCAGCTTTCAACAGGTCACTATTTGGATAGTACTTTGCCTTCAGAATTTGAGCACATAGAGAATCAGGCTTGGTGATAAGACGCCAACATTGTTTTGCCAACATAGCATGATTAAAGGCATGTAGATCCCTGAACCCCATACCACCATATTTCTTGGGTATGCACATTTTCCACCAAGCCATCCAGTGTAGCTTATTCTTCTCTTCGGTATCACCCCACCAGAAACTAGCCATGGCATCCGTCATCTGTTTGCATAACTTCTTTGGTATATTGAAGACCGACATAGCATAAACAGAGAGAGATTGATGACCGCTTTAAAAAATTTCTTTACCTCCCATAGATAGGAATTTCTCCTTCCATCCCTCTAGCCTTTAATAATCCTCTCAAGCAGATACATGAAACTCTCACTCTTATCTACCCCTACCATAGCCGGTAGACCCAACTATTTATCCGATAAAGCCTCTTCATAATGTTCAGTTCAGCACACACATCAGCTTTTATTCCAGATTGATACGTCTCCAACGTATCTATAATTTCTGATGTTCCATGCTTGTTTTATGACAATACCTACATGTTTTGTTCACACTTTATATCGTTTTGATGCGTTTTGAACTAACCTATTGACGAGATGCCGAAGTGCCGTTCCTGTTTTTGGTTTCAGAAATCCTAGTAAGGAAATATTCTCGAATCGGACGAAATCAACGCCCGCATCTATTTTCACCAAGCTTCCAGAGCATCGAAGAAGTACTGAGACGAGCCAGGGGGGCCACACGCTGCGGCGCGACCAAGGGGTGGGGCGCGCCCCCCTAGTGTGTGGCCCCACCAGGGCCCCTCCGAGGCTCCCCTTTCGCCTATATAAAGCCCCTGCGTTGAAAACCCTAAACGCATAAGCCACGATACGAGAAAAGTTCCGGCCGCCGCCATCGCGAAGCCAAGATCTGGGGGACAGGAGTCTCTGTTCCGGCACGCCGCCGGACGGGGAAGTGCCCCCGGAAGGCTTCTCCATCGACACCACCGCCATCTCCATCAATGCTGCTCCCATGATGAGGAGGGAGTAGTTCTCCCTCGAGGCTAAGGGCTGTACCGGTAGCTATGTGGTTAATCTCTCTCCTATGTACTTCAATACAATGATCTCATGAGCTGCTTTACATGATTGAGATCCATATGATGAGCTTTGTATCGCTACTAGTTATGTGCTACTCATGTGATGTTATTAAAGTAGTCTATTCCTCCTGCATGGTGTAATGGTGACAGTGTGTGCATCGTGTGGTTCTTGTCGTAGATTATGATCATAATCTCTTGTAGGTTATGGAGTTGATTATCGCTATGATAGTATTGATGTGATTTATTCCCCCTTCATAGTGTAAAGGTGACAGTGTGTATGCTATGTTAGTACTTGGTCTATTTTGCAAAGATCTATTATGCTCTAAGGTTACTTAAACATGAATATCGAATGTTGTGGAGCTTGTTAACTCCGGCATTGAGGTGCTCTAGTAGCCCTACGCAACGAATGGTGTTCATTATCAAACAAGAGTATATGTAGCACAAGGAAGAGAACTTATTTATTATGTGATCAATGTTGAGAGTGTCCACTAGTGAAAGTATGATCCCTAGGCCTTGTTTCCAATACTGCAAACACCACTTACTTACTGTTCTGTTGCATGTTTACTCGCTGCCATATTTTATTCAGATTACTATTACCACTCATATACATCCATACTACTTGTATTTCACTATCTCTTCGCCGAACTAGTGCACCTATACATCTGACAAGTGTATTAGGTGTGTTGGGGACACAAGAGACTTCTTGTATCGTGATTGCAGGGTTGCTTGAGAGGGATATCTTTGACCTCTTCCTCCCCGAGTTCGATAAACCTTGGGTGATCCACTTAAGGAAACTTGCTGCTGTTCTACAAACCTCTGCTCTTGGAGGCCCAACACTGTCTACAAGAATAGAAGCACCCGTAGACATCAAGCTATTTTCTGGCTCCGTTGCCGGGGAGGAAAGGTAAAAGGCACTCACACTCCGGTCCAGTTAACTAAGTTATTTTCTGTTGCCGTTGTAAGTGCTCGAAGTTATTTCCTTTAGATCCTGCAATTGCATCTTTTGGTTTCTTGTTTACACTAGTTAGGCATAATGGAGAGCAACAATGAGCTTCTTATTCTATTTCCTGAGTTAAGACATGGATTGTTTGCTACGAAAATTAAAAAACCTATGGAATCTTATTTGCATGCTAGTAGCAATGATATTAGTATGAACGCTTTGAACACCATTGTTGTTAATGATATGGAAAATTCTAAGCTTGGGGAAGCTGGTTTTGATGAGCATGATATTTTTAGTCCCCCAAGCATTGAGGAGAAAATTTTCTTTGATGATACTTTGCCTCCTATTTATGATGATTATAATGATAGTGGTCTTTTGGTGCCGCCTACTATGGATATTAAATTTTATTATGATTATACTATGCCTCCTACACTTGATGAGAATAATAATGATAGCTACTTTGTTGAATTTGCTCCCACTACAACTAATAAAATTGATTATGCTTATGTGGAGAGTAATAATTTTATGCATGTGGCTCATGACAAGAATGTTTTATGTGATACTTATATTGTTGAGTTTGTTCATGATGCTACTGAAAGTTATTATGAGAGAGGGAAACATGGTTATATGCATCTTAATAATATTAAGTTTCCCCTCTTTATGTTGAGAATCTTGAAATTGCGCTTGTGTTGCTTTTCTATGCTTGCCACTTTGTTCTTCATGAATTTATTTGTGTACAAGATTCCTTTTCATAGGAAGTGGGTTAGGCTTAAATGTGTTTTGAATTTGCTTCTTGATGTTCTCTTTTGCTTCAACTCTTATTTCTTGCGAGATTATCATTAAAATTGCTGAGCCCATCTTAATGGCTATAAAGAAAGAACTTCTTGGGAGATAACCCATGTGTTTATTTTACTACAGCAATTTTTGTTTTGTTGAGTCTTGGAAGTTGTTTACTACTGTAGCAACCTCTCCTTATCATGTTTTTGTGCCAAGTAAAGTCTCTATGGTAAAGTTGATGCTAGATTTGGATTACTGCACAGAAACAGATTTTCTGTCTGTCACGAATTCGCGCAGAAGTCTCTGTAGGTAACTCAGAAAAATCTGCAAATTTACGTGTGTGATCCTCAGATATGTACGCAACTTTCATTAGTTTTGAGTTTTTCCGTTTGAGCAAGTTAAGTGCCCCTGCCAGATTCGTCTTTACGGACTGTTCTGTTTTTGACAGATTCTGCCTTTTATTTCGCATTGCCGCTTTTGCTATGTTGAATGGGTTTCTTTGTTCCATTAACTTTCAGAAGTTTTGTGCAATGTCCAGAAGTGTTAAGAATGATTGTGTCACCTCTGAACGTGTGAATTTTGATTATGCACTAACCCTCTAATGAGTTTGCTTTAAGTTTGGTGTGGCAGAAGTTTTCAAGGGTCAATAGAAGAGGGTGATATAATGTGATCGAGAAGAGTGAAAGGTCTAAGCTTGGGGATGCCCCGGTGGTTCATCCCTGCATATTTCAAGAAGACTCAAGCGTCTAAGCTTGGGGATGCCCAAGGCATCCCCTTCTTCATCTTATCAGGTTTCTTCTAGTGAAACTATATTTTTATTCGGTCACATCTTATGTACTTTACTTGGAGCGTCTGTGTGCTTTTATTTTCGTTTTGTTATTTTCATTCTCTGAATAAGTTCATCCTTGTGTGGGAGAGAGACACGCTCCGCTTTTTCATATGAACACTAGTGTTCTTCATTCATGCTTTTAATGTTCAAGGGCGAAAGTTGATCGCTTCACTTGTTGCTATTTGGTTGGAATCAGAAAATGCTTCATATGGTCTTGAATAATTTGATACTTGGCAATTGTTTTGAGCTCTCATAAATCATGTTTAAGCTCTTGCATCATGTAGTTTAAATCTAGTAGTGGAGAACTACTGTAGAGCTTGTTGAAATTTGGTTTGCATGATTGGTCTCTCTAAGGTCTAGATATTTTCTGGTAAAAGTGTTTGAGCAACAAGGAAGACAGTGTAGAGTCTTATAATGCTTGCAATATGTTCTTATGTAAGTTTTGCTGTACCGGTTTATACTTGTGTTTGCTTCAAACAACCTTGCTAGCCTAAGCCTTGTACTGAGAGGGAATACTTCTCGTGCATCCAAAAACCTTGAGCCAAAACCTATGCCATTTGTGTCCACCATATCTACCTACTATGTGGTATTTTTCTGCCATTCCAAGTAAATACTTCATGTGCTACCTTTAAACAATTCAAAAGTTATTATCTCTTATTTGTGTCAATGTTTTATAGCTCATGAGGAAGTATGTGGTGTTTTATCTTTCGATCTTGTCATTTACTTCTGACAGACTTTCACAATGGACTAGTGGCTCATCCGCTTATCCAATAATTTTGCAAAAAGAGCTGGCAATGGGGTTCCCAGCCCCAATTAATTAACTTGCATTAATAATTCTCTTCACATGTTTTGCTCTGATCTATCAGTAAGCAACTTAAATTTGCAAATAGACACTCCTCCATGGTATGTGAATGTTGGAAGGCACCCGAGGATTCGGTTAGCCATGGCTTGTGAAAGAAAAGGTTGGGGGGAGTGTCATCTAATAAATAAAACTAAAGTACATGTGTAAACAAAAGAGAAGAGGGATGATCTACCTTGCTGGTAGAGATAACGTCCTTCATGGGAGCCGCTCTTGAAAGTCTGGTTGATAAGGTAGTTAGAGAACCCACTACCATTCGTTGACAACAACAAACACCTCTCAAAACTTTACTTTTATGCTCTCTATATGATTTTAAAACTTGAAAAGCTCTAGCACATGATTTAATCCCTGCTTCCCTCTGCGAAGGGCCTTTCTTTTACTTTATGTTGAGTCAGTTTACCCATTTCCTTCCATCTTAGAAGCAAACACTTGTGTCAACTGTGCATTGATTCTTACATACTTGCTTATTTGCATTCATTATATTACTTTGTGTTGACAATTATCCATGAGATATGCATGTTGAAAGTTGAAAGCAACTGCTGAACTTATATCTTCCTTTGTGTTGCTTCGATGCCTTTACTTTGAATTTACTGCTTTATGAGTTAACTCTTATGCAAGACTTTTTGATGCTTGTCTTGAAAGTACTATTCATGAAAAGTTTTGCAATATGTTATCTATTTGTTAGCAAACTATAGATATTGCTTTGAATCACTCCATTCATGTCATATGCTTTACAATAATGTTGATCAAGATTATGATGGTAGCATGTCACTTCAGAAATTATTTGTGTTATCGTTTACCTGAGGGCGAGTAGGAACTAAGCTTGGGGATGCTGGCACGTCTCCAACGTATCTATAATTTCTGATGTTCCATGCTTGTTTTATGACAATACCTACATGTTTTGTTCACACTTTATATCGTTTTGATGCGTTTCCGGAACTAACCTATTGACGAGATGCCGAAGTGCCGCTCCTGTTTTCTGTTTTTGGTTTCAGAAATCCCAAGGAAATATTCTTAATCGACGAATCAACAAGCACAATTTCACTGGAAGCTTCAGCATCGAAGAAGGAAAGGAGAGGAGCTGGGGACACGCCCTGCATGAAGCCAAGGGGTGGGTGTTGGAGATATGCCCAAGAGGCAATAATAAATGGTTATTATATATCTTTGTGTTTATGATAATGTTTATATACCATGCTATAATTGTATTAACCGAAACATTGATACATGTGTGATATGTAAACAACAAAGAGTCCCTAGTAAGTCTCTTAACTAGCTTGTTGATTAATAGATGATTAGTTTCATAATCATGAACATTGGATGTTATTAATAACAAGGTTATATCATTATATGAATGATGTAATGGACACACCCAATTAAGCGTAGCATAAGATCACGTCATTAAGTTATTTGCTATAAGCTTTCGATACATAGTTACCTAGTCCTTATGACCATGAGATCATGTAAATCACTTATACCGGAAAGGTACTTTGATTACACCAAACGCCACTGCGTAAATGGGTGGTTATAAAGGTGGGATTAAGTATCCGGAAAGTATGAGTTGAGGCATATGGATCAACAATGGGATTTGTCCATCCCGATGACGGATAGATATACTCTGGGCCCTCTCGGTGGAATGTCGTCTAATGTCTTGCAAGCATATGAATAAGTTCATAAGAGACCACATACCACGGTACGAGTAAAGAGTACTTGTCAGGAGACGAGGTTGAACAAGGTATAGAGTGATACCGAAGATCAAACCTCGGACAAGTAAAATATCGCGTGACAAAAGGAATTGGTATCGTATGTGAATGGTTCATTCGATCACTAAAGTCATCGTTGAATATGTGGGAGCCATTATGGATCTCCAGATCCCGCTATTGGTTATTGGTCGGAGTGAGTACTCAACCATGTCCACATAGTTCACGAACCGTAGGGTGACACACTTAAAGTTGGATGTTGAAATGGTAGAACTTGAATATGGAATGGAGTTCGAATATTTGTTCGGAGTCCCGGATGAGATCCCGGACATCACGAGGAGTTCCGAATGGTCCGGAGAATAAGATTCATATATAGGAAGTCATATTCCAAGTTTGGAAATGATCCGGTGCATTTATGGCAGGTTCTAGAAGGTTCTAGAAAAGTCCGGAAGAAACGCACTATGGAAGGTGGAGTCCCGAAAGGACTCCACAAGCTTGGCCAGCCAAACCCTAGAGGGGAAAGTCCAAGGTGGACTTCCCCCCAAGGTGGCCGGCCACCCCCCCTCATGGAAAGGTGGGAGTCCCACTTGAGGTGGGAATCCCACCTTGGGTAGGTTTCCCTACACATGGAAGGTTTTGGGTTGGGGTCTTATTCGAAGACTTGTACACCAACTCTTGGGTGTTCCACCTATATAATGAGGGCCAAGGGGAGGGGGCCGGCCACACCAAAGCCATAGCTTGGCCGCACCCCTTAGTGGCCGGCCACCCCCTCTCCCAAACCCTAGCGGTCTCTCTCCTCCACCACATCCCGCACGCTTAAGCGAAGCTCCGCCGGATTTCTCCACCACCACCGACACCACGCCGTCGTGCTGTCGGATTCAAGAGGAGCTACTACTTCCGCTGCCCGCTGGAACGGGGAGGTGGACGTCGTCTTCATCAACAACCGAACGTGTGACCGAGCACGGAGGTGCTGCCCGTTCGTGGCGCCGGAACCGTGATCAAGATCTTCTACGCGCTTTTGCAAGCGGCAAGTGAACGTCTACCGCAGCAACAAGAGCCTCATCTTGTAGGCTTTGGAATCTCTTCAAGGGTGAGACTCGATATCCCCTCGTTGCTACCGTCTTCTAGATTGCATCTTGGCTTGGTTTGCGTGTTCGCCGTAGGAAAATTTTTGTTTTCTATGCTACGAATCCCTACAGTGGAATCAGAGCCGTGTCTATGCATAGATGGTTGCACGAGTAGAACACAATTGTTTTGTGGGCGTTGATGCTTATGTTGTCTTTAGTTTGAGTACTTTGCATCTTTGTGGCATAGTGGGATGAAGCGGCTCGGCTAACTTTACATGACCGCGTTCATGAGATTTGCTCCACGCTCGACATGCAACTTGTATTGCATAAGTGGCTTTGCGGGTGTCTCTCTCCTACTATAGTGAAGATTCAATTTACTCTTCTATTGACAACACTAGTATCACCGTTGTGGTTCATGTTCGTAGGTAGATTAGATCTCACTCAAAACCCTAAACCACGTAAAATATGCAAACAAAATTAGAGACGTCTAACTTGTTTTTGCAGGGTTTGGTGATGTGATATGGCCATAATGTGATGATGAATATGTATGAGATGATCATTATTGTATTGTGGCAACCGGCAGGAGCCTTATGGTTGTCTTTATATTTCATGTTGAGTAGTATTTCAAAGTAGTTGTAATAGTTGCTACATGAGGTGAACAACCATGAAGACGGCGCCATGGACCTTGACGCTACGCCGATGATGATGGAGATCATGCCCGTTGATGATGGAGATCATGTCCGTGCTTTGGAGATGAAGATCGAAGGCGCAAAGACAAAAGGGCCATATCATATCACATATGAACTGCATGTGATGTTAATCCTTTATGCATCTTATTTTGCTTAGATCGCGACGGTAGCATTATAAGATGATCCCTCACATTAATATCAAGATAATAAAGTGTTCTCCCCTCGTATGCACCGTTGTACAGTTCGTCGTTTCAAGCATCTCGTGATGATCGGATGTGATAGATTCAACGTTCACATACAACGGGTGTAAGCCATGTTGCACACGCGGAATACTTGGGTTTGCTTGACGAGCCTAGCATGTACAGACATGGCCTCGGGACAACGGAAACCGAAAGGTTGAACACGAGTCATATGGATGATATGATCAACATGTTGATGTTCACCATTGAAGCTACATCATCTCACGTGATGATCGGTTTTGGTGTAGTGGATCGTGTACCACTTAACAACTATGAGGGATGTTGTATTAAGTGGGAGTTCATTAGTAATTAGATTAAAACATGAACTAATTATCATAAACATAGTCTGAGTAGTATTTTGAATTAATTTTGTAGTATTGGCATCCGTTTTTCTACCATGCGCTAGTCTTATTATTGAGATAGAAATACTGTTAAAATCTGAAAATAAACTTTACGGACTGGTACCGTATTGTTAAAGAATCAAGAAATGATTAAGTCCTATTGCAAACTTTTAGTAAACCTCACATTGTTGATTCAAAGAGCTATGGTTTCAATTAGTACCTAAAGTTATCTTGTCTCCGTGAAACTTGAAGTTCAAATCTGTTTGAAAAGTAAGGAGCTGAAAATATAGTTTTCAGAAATAATCAAGGTATGAGATATATGTGATATCTAAGACCTAGTTGCAAGGTGATAGAATATAATTTGGTGAGACTACATAAACTCATAAGTTTTATGGGAATGTACGAAGGTTGAAGACGCAAGGCGTCCCAATCCTCCAACTATTGGGGCACTAACGATATTTGTATATCCATGAAGTGATCGTCCTTAGTATGCACCGTTGCTAAGACTCATAGTTTCGAATACTAAGGTATAGATTCTATGTGTGCATACAACGGGTGCAAGCCAGATTTGCACACACGAATACTGAGGTTAAACTTTACGAGCCTAGCATGTACAGACATGGTCTCGAAAAGTCGTCATGAAATGATGGATAAAATTATGAGTGAAATTGTTCATCATATTAAAAGGTTACTAATAGTGAAATCCGGAACACTTTTCATATGATGATCAACTTCAAAAAAACCTCAAGGTTATTGGTATTTGATCAACAAACCTAGAAGTTATTGATGTTGAAGTGTTTTTCTGAATAATGAGGAAAGCTAAAAGAGAAACTACAAAAGATTATTGGCAGAAAGAAAGAAAGAAAAGACTAGAAAGTCTAGCTCTGTGTATATAAATGATATACATGTTATGGATGTATTCCTCGTTTGGTCACACAATAAAATTCTTGGGTATTAGTACCATATTGGTTGGTATGAAGTGTCATACAAAACAACGCAATACAAGAATACAATGGCCTAAGTGACTGACAAGGAATATGATAGAAATGCACGTCTAGAACAAAAATAAAGTGTTATTATGTTCATCGTTGACATTCTATCTAGCCCTTAGAATTTATAATAAAGAACTTAATAATTGTTATTTTGCTCTGGTCAAATGAAAACAATGAGTTGTTCAAATTATGACAATACTCCATGTAAGATGGATAAGTTATTATAAATCTTAATGGTGAAAACACACATACATAAACACTGACGCTAAAATGCCATAAGGCAAATGATTTGAATTCCACTTATTTGTGGAACCGCCATTTAGGTCATATTAGAGAGGAACGCATGAAGGAACTCCATGCAAATGGATTTTTGGAGTCATTTGATTTTTGAATCGTTTGGCGCTTGCAAATCTTTTCTAAAGAGAATGACTGAAATACCGTTCATAGGCCAAGAGTTGAACGGGCAACTAACTTAGTGGAAAATACATGATGATGTATGTGGTTCACTGGGCATAGTTGTGTGCGGGAGATTCTTCTACTTCATGAAAACTTCCAACAATGAATTGAGTATATATGTATATATTCGATAAGGAAGAAGTTTGAAACATTTGAATGGATTCAAATAAATTTCAGCATGAGGTGGAAATCATCGTAATAGAAAAGTCAAATATCTATGATTGGATCATAGTGGAAATATTTGAATTACGAGTTTTAGCGAACATCTAAGAGAGTTATGAAGTTGTTCTACAACTCACGTTTCTTGGAGTATCATAGTGATGATGGAGTATCCGAGAGATGTATCCAAACCTTGTTGGATCAATGATGAGATAAAATATTGATGCCATTATATTTTTGGGGATTATGCTTTAGAGACTACCGCTTTACACTGAATAGAGCATCATCATGATCCGTTGAAATGACACCATACGAGTTATGGCATGGGTATGAAACCTAATAGTTATTTCTTAAATTTTGGTATGCATATCATAAGGTAAATAAAGTTTACAACCAAAATCGGATGTATGTCTTTGTTGGTTATCCCAAAGAATTAATTGGGAATTCTTTCCACTATGGAGACAAAGACAAAAGTGTTTGTCGATGTTTCTTACTTATTTCCAAGAAATTGTTTTTAGCGAAGTATTTGAGTGGGAGGACAATAGAACTTGATAAAGTTTATGAACCTGAGCATAATGATCAGAGTAGCGTAGCATCGGAATTAGTTCCGGAAGCGGCCACGACGATCATGGCTCCCATGTCTACAAAATGTTATAGTCATGGAGATCAAAGTACTTATTGAACCTTGTAGGTATGATTTACTTTGTGATCAAATAAATGATTTGTGAACAAAGGATTGTTTTTGAACAATGATAAACCAACTACAAACAAAGAAGTTATGATGGGCCCTGACTCCGTTAAAATGGCTATACGCCATGAAATCCAAGATAGATGAATACTTTTTGAAAGTAAATGGATCTATAAAATTGATGAACTTGGATGGAATATCCTTGAATAAGCTCGACTTGTCGAAAAGTTGTTTACGACAAAGTTCAAAGAGTTGACTACGATAAGATTAGATCTTCCGTAGTAATGCTTATAGTCTATGTGGATTATTCTAGTAATCGCTACATATTTCTTTCATGAGATATGATAGTAGGATGGCAAAATACATTACTTAACAGAAGTGTGTAAAGGTGTATACAAGATACAACCAATTGTTTTGCTAGTCCGTGGAATACTAGATAGGTATACGAACTTCAATTGGATGAAGTGAGTATCATGGAGTTGGAATCTTCACCGGATGAAATAGTCAAAGAGTTTTGATTTCATCAGAAACGATGAAGGTGCTTGCATTTGCAAGAAATTAAGTGGGAGCGCTGAGACATATTTGTAATACTTTATGTAGATGACATATCGTTGATTATAAATAGTGTAATTATATAATTGATTAAAAAGGTTTCATTGAGAATTAACTTCAATGAAAGAATATGGACTAAAACATATTTAGTGTCAAGATCTATGAAGATAGATTGAAACACATAATAAGTTTAAGTCAAAGTACATAGAAAGGATATTGAAGTAGTTCAATATTAAGAAAATGTTCTTGTCATGTGAAGTTTTAACAAGACTTGAGTGTATCTGACACTCAATGAGTAAAAACACATGAGTGATTTTAAATCACAATTAATATGTACACAATCAGATGTCCTGAGCTCTAAAAGTTAGGAGCATATACCAGAATGATTCATGTGATGATCATTGACAAACAGTAAGAATATCCATGTGTGCTTTAGAAGGACCAAGGATATATATATATATATATATGTTTTATATGGGTAATGACAAAACAAAATCGTTGTAAAGTGTTGCACCGATATTAGTTTGGTCATATATAAAATTAAATTTCAATCTCAATTAGGCTAAGTGTTATTAAAAAGGTAGCACAATGCTAGATTTAGAAGAGTTCTAAATATTGTGACGGATTCTACAAAAGAAGGCAGAAAGTATGTCATTGTTTTGACAATGATTGAGGATGTTGAGTTAAGAAGTTCTTTGAGAACTTGGTGTAGTTCCGATAGTGTCAGAACTTTGAAGCTATATTGTGTGTGACAATATTAGTGACATATTTCAGACCACGGAATTAAGGTTCCACCAGAAGACCAAACATATTTAATGCCGACTCATTTGGAAAATGAGTGATGCGTGAAGACGCAAATGAATTGCAAAATACATACGTTTCTGAGTGTGTCAGAACCGTTGACTAAAACCTCTCCCGTGAGCAAAACATGATAAAACACCATAAGGCCAAGGTGTTATATCTTTACATATGTAAACTAGATTATTGACTCTAGTGCAAGTGGGAGACTGTTGGAGATATGCCCAAGAGGCAATAATAAATGGTTATTATATATCTTTGTGTTTATGATAATGTTTATATAACATGCTATAATTGTATTAACCGAAACATTGATACATGTGATATGTAAACAACAAAGAGTCCCTAGTAAGCCTCTTAACTAGCTTGTTGATTAATAGATGATTAGTTTCATAATCATGAACATTGGATGTTATTAATAACAAGGTTATATCATTATATGAATGATGTAATGGACACACCCAATTAAGCGTAGCATAAGATCACGTCATTAAGTTATTTGCTATAAGCTTTCGATACATAGTTACCTAGTCCTTATGACCATGAGATCATGTAAATCACTTATACCGGAAAGGTACTTTGATTACACCAAACGCCACTGCGTAAATGGGTGGTTATAAAGGTGGGATTAAGTATCCGAAAGTATGAGTTGAGGCATATGGATCAACAGTGGGATTTGTCCATCCCGATGACGGATAGATATACTCTGGGCCCTCTCGGTGGAATGTCGTCTAATGTCTTGCAAGCATATGAATAAGTTCATAAGAGACCACATACCACGGTACGAGTAAAAAGTACTTGTCAGGAGACGAGGTTGAACAAGGTATAGAGTGATACCGAAGATCAAACCTCGGACAAGTAAAATATCGCGTGACAAAAGGAATTGGTATCGTATGTGAATGGTTCATTCGATCACTAAAGTCATCGTTGAATATGTGGGAGCCATTATGGATCTCCAGATCCCGCTATTGGTTATTGGTCGGAGTGAGTACTCAACCATGTCCACATAGTTCACGAACCGTAGGGTGACACACTTAAAGTTGGATGTTGAAATGGTAGAACTTGAATATGGAATGGAGTTCGAATATTTGTTCGGAGTCCCGGATGAGATCCCGGACATCACGAGGAGTTCCTGAATGGTCCGGAGAATAAGATTCATATATAGGAAGTCATATTCCAAGTTTGGAAATGATCTGGTGCATTTATGGCAGGTTCTAGAAGGTTCTAGAAAAGTCCGGAAGAAACGCACTATGGAAGGTGGAGTCCCGGAAGGACTCCACAAGCTTGGCCAGCCAAACCCTAGAGGGGAAAGTCCAAGGTGGACTTCCCCCCAAGGTGGCCGGCCACCCCCCCTCATGGAAAGGTGGGAGTCCCACTTGAGGTGGGAATCCCACCTTGGGTAGGTTTCCTACAAGGAAGGTTTTGGGTTGGGGTCTTATTCGAAGACTTGTACACCAACTCTTGGGTGTTCCACCTATATAATGAGGGCCAAGGGGAGGGGGCCGGCCACACCAAAGCCATAGCTTGGCCGCACCCTTAGTGGCCGGCCACCCTCTCCCAAACCCTAGCGGTCTCTCTCCTCCACCACATCCCGCACGCTTAGCGAAGCTCCGGATTTCTCCACACCACCGACACACCACGTCGTGCTGTCGTCGGATTCAAGAGGAGCTACTACTTCCTGCCCGCTGGAACGGGGAGGTGGACGTCGTCTTCATCAACAACCGAACGTGTGACCGAGTACGGAGGTGCTGCCCGTTCGTGGCGCCGGAAGCGATCGTGATCAAGATCTTCTACGCGCTTTGCAAGCGGCAAGTGAACATCTACCGCAGCAACAAGAGCCTCATCTTGTAGGCTTTGGAATCTCTTCAAGGGTGAGACTCGATATCCCCTCATTGCTACCGTCTTCTAGATTGCATCTTGGCTTGGTTTGCGTGTTCGCCGTAGGAAAATTTTTGTTTTCTATGCTACGAATCCCTACAGTGGGGCGCGCCCCCCTCGTGTGTGGCCCCACCAGGGCCCCTCCGAGGCTCCCCTTTCGCCTATATAAAGCCCTTGCGTCGAAAACCCTAAACGCATAAGCCACGATACGAGAAAAGTTCCAGAGCCGCCGCCATCGCGAAGCCAAGATCCGGGGGACAGAGTCTCGTTCCGGCACGCCGCGGACGGGGAAGTGCCCCCGGAAGGCTTCTCCATCGACACCACCGCCATCTCCATCAACGCTGCTGCTCCCATGATGAGGAGGGAGTAGTTCTCCCTCGAGGCTAAGGGCTGTACCGGTAGCTATGTGGTTAATCTCTCTCCTATGTACTTCAATACAATGATCTCATGAGCTGCTTTACATGATTGAGATCCATATGATGAGCTTTGTATCGCTACTAGTTATGTGCTACTCATGTGATGTTATTAAAGTAGTCTATTCCTCCTGCATGGTGTAATGGTGACAATGTGTGCATCGTGTGTTCTTGTCGTAGATTATGATCATAATCTCTTGTAGGTTATGGAGTTGATTATCGCTATGATAGTATTGATGTGATTTATTCCCCCTTCATAGTGTAAAGGTGACAATGTGTATGCTATGTTAGTACTCGGTCTAGTTTGCAAAGATCTATTATGCTCTAAGGTTACTTAAACATGAATATCGAATGTTGCGGAGCTTGTTAACTCCGGCATTGAGGTGCTCTAGTAGCCCTACTAAACGAATGGTGTTCATTATCAAACAAGAGTATATGTAGCACAAGGAAGAGAACTTATTTATTATGTGATCAATGTTGAGAGTGTCCACTAGTGAAAGTATGATCCCTAGGCCTTGTTTCCAATACTGCAAACACCACTTACTTACTGTTCTTTTGCATGTTTACTCGCTGCCATATTTTATTCAGATTACTATTACCACTCATATACATCCATACTACTTGTATTTCACTATCTCTTCGTCGAACTAGTGCACCTATACATCCGACAAGTGTATTAGGTGTGTTGGGGACACAAGAGACTTCTTATATCGTGATTGCAGGGTTGCTTGAGAGGGATATCTTCACCTCTTCCTCCCTGAGTTCGATAAACCTTGGGTGATCCACTTAAGGGAAAACTTGCTGCTGTTCTACAAACCTCTGCTATTGGAGGCCCAATACTGTCTACAAGAATAGAAGCACCCGTAGACATCAAGTATCCACATTAGGACTAAAGAACACGTTGCATTTCTCCTGGCTAACCGGCTGTCCCGAACTTGCACAGTATTGATCAAGCACTTGTCTCAATGAGGTTGCATTAGTCAAATTTGCCTTCATGAGGATAAGGGAGTCATCAGCAAACAGTAAATGAGACACTGATGGAGCATTTCTGCTAACCCTAACACCTTCCATGCCACGAACCTCCTCTCTATGAGCCAGTAAACTCGATAATCCTTCAGCACAAATGAGAAACAGATAAGGGGACAAAGGATCCCCTTGCCGAAGCCCTGTAGACGGAATAACAGAACTTGTTTATTGGTTATTAAACCTGATCTTGTACTTCATCGATCTAACACACATCATTAGCAGATTCACAAATTCTTCTTGGAAACCCAATTGTCTCATCATACTTTCCAGAAAATTCCATTCAACCCGGTCATAGGCTTTGTGCATATCCAATTTAACAGCACAATACCCCCACTTCCCCTCTTTCTTATTCTTGATTTTATGAAGACATTCATAAGCAATCAGCACATTATCTGTAATTAATCTTCCAGGGACAAATGCACTTTGCACAGGTGAAATAACCTCATCAAGCACAAACTTTAGTCGGAAAGCAAGCATTTTAGAAATAACCTTATAAAGGACATTGCATAAACTGATAGGCCTATATTGCATGACAGATTCAGGGTTATCCACTTTGGGTATTAAGATGATTACCGTATCGTTCCAACCTTCAGGGATAGATTTATTATTGATGGCGCCTAGAACCTCCTCTGTTAAAACCTCTCCCAAAATGTTCCAGCATTTCTTGAAGAAAATGGCATGAAGACCATCTGCCCCCGGAGCCTTCATATCACCAATAGAGAACAGTGCTTTTTTGACATCATCTGCCGTGAAGGGTTTTAGTAACTATTCATTCATGCGATCATCAACCTTGGGGTTAACTTTATTTATGATATCCAGATCGGGTTCCTCAATCTCAGAAGTGAAAAGACCTGCAAAATAGTCTGAGACTAGTGGATTTAGATCCGCCACTCCTTCTACCCATGCACCACTGTCATCCTTCGATTTCTTAATCCGATTTCTTTGTTTCCTTTCATTAGAAAAATGATGAAAATAGGAAGTGTTTTTATCCCCATGTTGAAGCCAATTAATTCTACTTCTTTGGGCCCAATGAATTTCCTCCTTTTCCAACATGTCTTCAATTTCCTTTGCTATCATTCTCTGTTCTTCTATATTTTCATCTGTTAAAGGCTCTCTTGAAATCTTTTCCAAGTTGCGTTGAGCCCTCCTAATTGACTTCTTCGATTTCTGTAGAATAGATTTGTCCCATTTATGTAATTGGTCATGCACAAAAGCAAGTTTTCCCGCCAGCGAGATTTGTTGAGAACCCAAAACCGCTTGCTCCCAAGAATCCTCCACTACTTGTCTGAAGTGTGCTTCGTTCAACCATTTGGCTTCAAATCTTAGAACAGTTGGTCCATTTCTTTCATCCATATCCTCTTTATTAAATTCCATTAGAATGGGTCTATGATCAGAGTGACTATACTCCATGTTCTCCAGCACTGCATCCCCAAATTTCAGACTCCAGGCTTCATTAGTGAGAGCCCGATCTAGTCTTTCCCTAATTTTCCCTCTGTGCCAGGTGAATCTATGCCCAATGTAGCCAAAATCTGCTAGATTACAGTCATCTAATGCATCCTTAAACGCCTGCATAAAATGTTGGGGTCTTGGGTTGCCTCCCTCCTTCTCAAACTGATAAAGAATTACATTAATGTCTCCCATAACAAGCCATGGTAGATCAGCCTGAGCATATAAATTCCTCAGATACTGCCACGTTAGTTGTTTATCTTGCCACTTTGGTTCACCATAAAGACCAGTAAACCGCCAAACATTATCCACACCCGATCCTACTTCAACATCAATATAGTTATTGGTTTTATATCTAAGAACGACCTGCACCTCCTTCTTCCACAAGAGCAGGAGACCACCACTCCTGACATCACTACAAACAACTTCTTTGCGATCCATCCTCAATGTACGACGCAAGCACTCTGCCGGCCAATCATCAAGATGCGTTTCCGATAGAAAAATAATATCCGGGCTACTCCGCTTACAGAGATTCTGCAGAGCCCGGATCGCCGCAGCCCCTTGAAGGCCACGGCTATTATATCCTAATATTTTCATTGCGTCCGGTCAACCTCCGAATCAGAGGTCGTCGATATCTTGTCATTGAGATCTTCCTTCCCTGTCTTGGATTTCTTCTGAGCTTGCACCTTACCTGGAGTGCCTCAGTCAAAATTTGTCCCTGTACCATTGCCATCAAAGATTCCCACCATATTTGCAACTGTGCTTTCTCCTACAATGGCCAAAGCTTGCGAATTCACCATCTGTCCATCAAAATTCAGTATTTTTCTACTATTTAATATGCCATCATTCACATCCATCTCCTCACCCTCATCACCATCCTTCCCGTTATTCGGGTCATGTCTTCCAGGGTTCATGCCCGGAGGCATATCCGACGATCTACCTCTTCGCCTTCCCATGAAAGGGGCATTATTTGCAAAGGGTGCACGACCTCCTCTTCTACCTCTACCACCGCCTCTACCAGATGGAGCTAAAATGAATTCGCCCCACTCAAACTTCGAAGCATCATGGATCCCATCACCACATTCTTCATACCAATGGCCAAAGTAGCCGCAATTATGGCAGAATGTTGGCAGTTTTTCATATTTACCTGGTACCACTCCTTCTTCTTATCCCTTGTCATAGACACAAACCTGACAATCTTTTTATTGATATCCATCTTAGCACGGACGCGCACAAATTCACCAATATAACCTACGGGTAGCTTGATTTGTACTTCCAATATTTCCCCCATCGCTCTGCACATTCCCTTAATAATCGGAACCTTCAAATAGAGATCAGGGAGTTTCATAACTTGCGCCCAGATCGTGAGTTTATCCAGAACAATCTACCTAGGGTTTTGAAGCCCATCATACTCTTCCATCAATAGGGCCTGATTACGGAAGAACCAGGGACCTTGTGTCGTTGCCTTGTTCCAATCCCCTAGGCATGAGAACTGGATCGGGAATAGGTTCTCCTCAATCTTCCTCCACGCTACATCCTTTGCTGGATTCCATGCAGATCTCATGTCCGCATAGATTGCACTAGGGTTAAAGCCCCTTGAAGTATGGACTTTCGCGATCGCCAGCCATTGCGCCTTCACCGAAGGATCTTCAACCTCCTCTTCCCAGACAAAGCCTTCCTCTTCCTCATCTGCGAGATTCAAACGGCTTAACAACACGTCAACGTGATCAGCACGAGATCCGCTTGATTCCCCTGCCTCCGCCATGATCCCTATGGGTAGATCGCGGCCAAAGAAACTCTCGACGGGCGGCGCCGTCGGAGGACAGAAAACCCTAGGTTTTTCGCTAGGGGAATAAGAACTTTTTAGATTCATTTACAATGAGAGCCCGCATCCCCTCGTATCCTGGTTGCGGTTTCTGCTAGAGGTTCTTACAGGAATACTTGCTGTGTCTTCTTGACGAGAGCTTCCATGCATCTCTCGCCTCACGCCAGCTAGCTAGAAACGAAATAATCTAACAAGTGGAGATTAAAAAAAATGGAGACATGGTGATCCACCTCGTCTGGCCTTGCTGCTGAGGAAACCGTGTGTGCGGGACTTAAGAAAGACGAGGCGTGGTACAGTCTCTCTTTTTTTTTTTTGAATTGAGGAGCTCCCGCTCCTGATTTCATTAAAAATGAAACCAAGTATCACTTGCGCCCATTACAACTTCATCCCACACCTTTCCTCCAAACTTCTAAAGTTTGACTAAATAGAACCAGACATCATACATGTATCTCTCTAAGTAAATTTCGATAAACTCACAAAGCCTTTACAGTACAGTACAACGAGGATTTAAATCTAAAACAAACTTATTACAGAACCATTTTGGAACATCTCTTAACATTTTTCCTCCATCTTTTTTTCTGCTCCTTTTGCTCTCTTTGGACCCTTTTTTTTGGCCGACCCCAATCCGATGTGACAAAGGAGTCCATCCCTTGCTCCTGTTGAAGATCTCATATACCACCTTTACCCGCAGCCGCGGCACGCTGAGATGCGCCGGCCGCGCGTTTGGTCTCTGCAAACGAGTCCACTTGTTAATTAAACCCGCTACTTTATGTACTACCACCACCGGATTACTAGGATAAACATGTTCAAAACATACTGCATTTCTAGTATTCCAGAGAGTCCAAACTACAGCAAAGATGCCTACAGCAACTAAATTTCTTACTTTACTGGAAAAAGAGAACAACCAACTACTCAAGTCCTTAAACTTTACTGGAATGTCAAGTATCCCGGTTGCACATTTAACCACTCCCCAAACAAATCTCGCTAGCCTACATTCAAAAAATAAGTGGTCTATGGTTTCTAGTTCATCACAAAAACAACATCTACTGTATTTACCTTTCCATCCTCTCCTAATCAGAATATCTCTACTCAAAATACTATTATGTAAAGTTAACCACAGGAACACTTTAATTTTTAAAGGTATTTTTATCCACCACATTTTCCTGTGCGGCCATTTTATACTACCTAATTTCAAAGCTAAGTACATAGATCTTACCGAGAACTTGCCATTACCGGTCAACATCCATCTACATGAGTCATTTTCATCTTTCAGCACCACACTGGAACAAAGATCTTTCAGCTTTTGCCACAAAATCGTCGTCTCCCCCCACAAAATTCTCCTAAACTTCATACAACCCCACCCTTTCCTTATAACCTCAGAAACCATAATATGCTTGTTAAAATTTAAATTGTACAATCTACTAAATTGTTCACACAAAGGACTATTTCCTAGCCATACATCTTCCCAAAATCTAGTCCTCTCTCCATTACCGATTATCTTCCTACAGAACTTGAAAAAAATGTCCTTTACCCTCATAATGCCCTGCCAAAAATGTGACTGCTCTGTTTTATTTCACACCTAGACAAAGAATTATGCTTCACATATTTTTTCCTAATAATATTCTGCCACAAACCATCCTCTGTCTCTAATTTCCATAACCACTTACTCAACAAACAAATATTCATTACTCGTAAGTCCACTACTCCCAAACCGCCTATTTCTTTCGGCCTAGTAACATTCTCCCATTTAACTAAATGATATTTCTTTACATAATCATTTTCTTGCCAAAAGAATCTCTTCGTATAAGAGTTAAACTTACTTTCTGGCCCCTTAGGCAACTCAATCATCGAAATCATGTAATAAGGAATATTACTAAGACAAGATTTCAACAAAATTAACCTCCCTCCGTAAGAGTTTTGTTTACCTACCCATGTATGAAGCTTTTTCTCTACTTTTTCTTCTGCCACACACCAATCCCGCCGACACAACCTACTATGGTGCATCGGAATGCTTAGATAGTTAAAAGGGACATTACCTACCGCACAAGTAAAAATGGTAGCATATTCATGCATTTTTTCTTTAGCTTTACCAAAACATTACAATTCTCTTTTATGAAAATTTATCTTCAAACCAGAGAGCTCCCTTCAGGCTATCCTGGAACATAAAGATAGTATCATCCGCATACTGTAACATGCTGACACCTTCTTCCACCAAATCAATGATTACTGGATCAAAAAAAATTATTCTCTACAACATTGTGTACAAGCAACTCTAGAACATCTACAGCTATGTTAAAAAGGATTGGTGACATGGGATCTCCTTGCCGTAAACCCTTCCTAGATTCAAAGAAAGGGCCTATCCTGTCATTGACTTTCACAGCTACTTTACCATGTATCACAGTACTCATAACCATCTCTATAAACACTACAGGGAAACCTTTAACAGACTTCAGGAAAGACCAATTAATCTTGTCGTATGCTTTTTCGAAATCTACTTTAAACATGATCGCATTCGACTTTTTCTTATGTAAATGATGCATTACTTCATGTAAAACCACAACTCCATCCAAGATGAAACACTCTTTTATAAAAGCAGTTTGGACAGGAGAGATGATGCTACCTCAATAGCTCTATTGTTTGTTACTTTAGTAAAAACCTTGACCAAAACATTAAGCAAACATATGGGACGGTATTGTTGGATCATGCTCGCATCTACGCATTTGGGCAACAAGGTTAAAACACCATAGTTGAAACGTGCTATGTTAAGTTCTCCTCTATGCCACTCTCTGAACATCGTAGTGAGTAACTCATCGCAAACCAAAGGCCAAAAATTCTGGTAAAACTCTATCGGCAGTCCATCGGGACCAGGTGCTTTATTCTTTTTCATAGAGAAAACTGCTAACTTGATCTCTTCCATAGTAAAATCTCTAGACAACAACTTTCTATCTTCATAATCAAGCACACAAGGTATACTGGAATTTAAAACAACATTACCAACATTTTCACTAGGCCCAAAAAGCTTTTTATAGAAATCAGTCGCATATCTTAGAATATTAACATCCCCTCCAATAAGACCTTCATCTTGCTGTTAGGCAATAATCCTATTTTTTCTCTTTCTACCACTAGCTTTAGACATAAAATAAGAAGTGAGGGAATCTCCTTCAAGCAATTCTTTCTCTTTCGCCCTCTGGAACCACATAACTTCTTCTTTGTAAATTTCATGCAACTTCGCCTCTATCTTCTTTCTCAATAAATAGTTCTCTATTGTCATACCTACTAGCTCACTGTCCCTGTCTATCTTATCTATTTCATCTGCTAAAATCTTTTTCTGTTTCTTGCACAACCACAAATAATTTAAGTTCCAACCCTTCAAAGTTTTTCTCAATTTTCTCGATCTATTTTGCAATTTATCAGAACAGCTCCTACCACGGAAAGAACTATTCCATACTTTTGTAACCACCTCTTCTCGATCCTCTCTAAGAAACCAGCACAAATCAAATTTAAAAGGTCTCTCTACATTTTCTTTCTTTATCCCCATATCTAAAAGTAAAGGCGCATGATCCGAAATATCTCTAGCTAGTACATGTAAAAACATATTGGGGTATAAACTTTCCCAAGAAACAGAGATAAGAATCTTGTCTAGCTTTTCTGAAGTAGGATTGATCTGGTTATGAGACCATGTAAAACGTCTACCCGTCATCTCAATTTCTTTTATTTCCCAATTTTCAATTATAGCATTAAACAACTTAGACCATTTATTTAATCTAATCTATTTATTGCATTCACCAGAATTTTGAATCAAATTAAAATCACCACCAACAATTAAAGGTAACTTATTCCTATTTTCAAAAATATGAACTAGCTCTCTCAAGAAAGCCTCCTTATCCTTATCATGTGGTGCTCCATACACATTAAATAATTTCCAACAGACACCACTCATTTTATTTTTAATCACCATTATAATATGAAAACACCCCACCTCCGAATCTATCTATACCCCTAATAATAAAGGAACTAACGTTTCCGTGGTTTGGTCCGTCGAAAGGCGCTTTCGTCCATCATCCAAGACGTCTTCGTATGTCGCACCTTCCTTCGAATTTTCGTCCGTCGGGCGTCGCGCTATGAGACACCGCGAGACCCTCGAGTAGAGTCCAACCCGGACATGTCCAATCTAATTGCAGAGTACGTATGTCCCAGCTTTCGTTGAAGAAAACAACTCCAGGCCGATTTTGTTTGAGCTTTCCTAGCTGACTAGCGTCCACCCCCGGTTCCCTATAACCCTGCGATCGAGGGAACACGTCAGATCCAGATTGACAAAAATCGGGCACGACGAAAACTATCGTATAGCTAGCTGCCCTAAGCCATGATGATTCATGATCGATCGACAAGCAAAGGAGGGCCTGATCTTCGTCGACGATCTCTTGCAGGGCCTGATCTTTTGAATAATCCGGCACCACTTCCAAACCGGCGCCCCACATGCCGCCTCACCCGCGATTCCGCCTCCCACAGGCGGCCTCCCACGCGATTTCGCCTTTCATCGGTGGCCTTCTTTGCTCCTTGGTGACGCGACATCGGCAGCACGAGCAACAACTGCAGCGGCATCACATATCGTTGGGCGCCCGATGCAAGCGCAGACCTTGCCATGGCGCCACAGACGGGAGAGCTGGATTCCATGGTGTGATCGGCCTCGGACAACCGTCTCCAGAACAAAGAACTACCAGACGCCGCTCTAAACGCCTGCATGCGCCGGCGTGGAAGACTGGATGCCCGTCCGTGCCGTTATAGTGTACTTAGCCAACATGGCATGTCAGGGCGATGGTGCCTGGCCACGCTAGGTTTGTTCTCCCGTCGCCGTCCTTGCATCCCAACAGGCAACAAGTGCAGGTGATCGAAATCGTTGCTGTGGGAAGAATGATACATAAGTGCACGAGGAAGCTGAAGAACAAATAGACTTGGTTGGGGATAAAACTGAATCCGAACAGCAATTGCAAGTTTAGGACCAAGACATTACGATCACTTGGAAGAAAATTAAAGTCTTGCTCAGTTTTAATAGACTAGCAGAGAAGGAAATTTCATCTATTTCGAGATAAAAAAACAAGCAACGAGCATAAAAAAAGGTGGGACGTTCTCCCATGGCTGTTATCTTGTGGCTAATCCATTGGTTGGCCTGCTCGAGCAAATGACAGAGAAGGTGACCTATGCGACACCAGCGACCGAAGGAAGCTTCTGGAAGGAATTAATTTAGAGTTCACCATATTAATACAAACCAAACTGAAATAGTTTTTAGAGAACAATATAAATAGACATATAAAGAAAAATCCTATGCTATGTTGGATGAGAAAATGCCAAAGTAAGGCTACGATTATGGTGCAAACGGAAAAAATTCAGTTCTATGGACATTTTTCGTACTAAATTTCAGAACCGTGTAACAGCTATAAATTTTTTTGGATTCATATCTTAATAAAATTTAAGGGCACTGTTCAACATTATTACAAGTCTATTGTGTTACCGTATTCATAATATTTTTTGAATATATTGTGTTCATCATAAATAGGAGATAAGGCCGGTGATGGTGATAAAAAGAGAAGTGTCAATGCAGATGGATGCTTTGAGTGTTTCAGTATTCGTTTCTCCCGGTGCAACGCACGGGCACTTTTGCTAGTAACTTCAAAAACCCGATCGTTCACTCCTAAAAGCATACCACCTGCTAAACCAACAGAAGGAACATAAATCCAGGTAAAGAACTGTCTACCACTTAATCTTTTAATATCATTACTATTAAAACTATTTTTCTTAGTCTCCTGCAAGCCAATAAACTCTAACGATCGAGGCGTGGTACAGTCTGTACGAAACTTGCTCAAAACTAATGGAGACAACACTAGGTCCAAGCGCTGCGAGTGTGCGAAGCACGTCGTCCAACCAGACGTACGGAGCGAGACGAGAGAAACGCGTCCTTGCCCAACTGAGCGGCGCAATGTCTCCATGCTTCTTCTCGTCCCCCATTCCGCCTCTATATATATACTACACGACACGTTCGGCTCAGCTCAACTCCACCTCTCACACCATTCCCCCAAGGCATCTGTACGTTCAAAATGTCCAAGGAGATACGCCACATTGCCCACTGGAAGCACCCCCTGGTGCTCCGCGACACCGGCGGCAGCTTCCGCTGCGACGGCTGCAGCTGCCTCGGCGTAGGCTCCCACTTCCGCTGCGACCTCTGCGACTTCGACCTGCACGAGTTCTGCGCTACCTGCCCGCCGGCGGCGACCTTCGCCTTCCACGGCCAGCACCAGCTCACCTTCGAGCGATCCGGGCTTGGGGATAGAGCCACATGCGACCTGTGCGAGCAGTCCATCCAGGGCATGCACTACAGCTGCCGCCCGTGCGACGTCTGCGTGCACCCTATTTGCTCTCAGCTGTCGGCCACAGCCCCGTCGCCCATGCACACGGCGCACACCTTCGTGCTCGCCGTCGGCGCGCCGGTCCCATGCACGCTCTGTGGCACCAGCTGCTATGGCCGCTACCAGTGCGTTCCCTGCAACATCAACTTGCACCCCAGGTGCTTGCTCGGGACTGACGTCGATGCTCGCAAAGATGCAGCAGGTCCTGCCTTTGACGAATCAATCTCTCCGATATTGCTGCCGACTTGGCAGGGCCACTATGCAGGGGCCAGCGCGATGATCCGGATGGGTCACAGCATGGCCGATCTGGCATGAAAGAAACAAATGCCAGGAAGGTCGAGAAGATTTTTAATTAAGCCGATCAACGGGATAATTGAATAGATAGATTAAGGCCGAGGTGAGCAAGAGGTCGCCTCTCCCTGCAAGGCTGTATAACTGTTTAATGGGGTTTTCAGATTTTCGGTCGTGGCTCGTAGCGGGGCTCTTGTACCCGTTCGTTCTGTCAGAGTACAACCACTTCGCTGGTTTTCCTCCTTTTCTATACTATACTATATATATAATAATACATGCAAGGTTCTCAACAAATGCATTTTTCCCTTTTCGGTCACCTACATGATTGTTGCAGCCTTACTAGTACTATATATGTATTTGATTTTCCTTGTTATACTCCCTCCGTCCCAAATTAGTTGTCCCAAATTTTTTTAAATATGGATGTATCTAGATATGTTTTAGTGTCTTGATGCATCCATATTTTAACAAATTTGAGACAACTAATTTGGAACGGAGGATAGTACTAATAATAGAGTCGTGTAAGCAAACCGCTCAATTCATGCATTTTGGTATTTACTTGTGGGCAAGATGCTTGAGAGTTCATCTGGATGGCAAAGCATCTAAGACTCTGTTTGGATGTTGACAATCAAAAGTGTGTCGTATAGTTTTGGCTCCAATGCCAATATCACATTATATTATTGAGGTCGAATGCCACTGTTTCCGTTTGGATGGTCTAAATGTTGAACTACATGTGTATGGGAGTATGATCATTTTACCATTCGTCACATGTTTAAAAAAATATTGGCTATACAACATGGAATATGTTTGAATAACTATATATCACTTAACAATAAAAAGGGAAAGATAATATCGTGTAACTGATGACCCACAAGTATAGGGGATCGCAACAGTCTTCGAGAGAAGTAAACCCAATTTATTGATTCGACACCAGGGGAGCCAAAGAATATTTGTAGGCCTTAACATCGGAGTTGTCAATTCAGTTGCACTCTTGCTCGCAAGAGTTTATCAGTAGCAACAGTTTTATAGCAGTAGCAGTAGGGAAATATAAGCAGCAGTGTAATAAAGACAGCAAAGAGGATCAGTAAACAGCAGATAAAAATACTGTAGGCACAGGGATGGATGAACGGGCGTTGCATGGATAAGAGAACTCATGTAACAATCAAGGCAGGGCATTTGCAGATAATAATAAAACGGTATCCAAGTACTAAACAATCCATAGGCATGTGTTCCGTATATAGTCGTACATGCTCGCAATGAGAAACTTGCACAACATCTTTTGTCCTACCAACAGGGCAGCCGGCCTCTAGGGAAACACTGCAATTAAGGTACTCCTTTTAATAGAGACCGAAGAAAGACAATTGAATACATGTGATCCTCATATCACAGCCTTCCCTCCCGTTATCCCAATTTCTGTCACTTTGGGCCTCGGGTTCCGGACAGCAATATGTGTATACAACTTGCAGGTAAGATCATAAAAATGAATATCATCATGAATCAATAACATGTTCAGATCTGAAATCATGGCACTCGGCCCTAGTGATAAGCATTAAGCATAACAAGTTGCAACAATATCATAAAAGTACCAACTACGGATACTAGGCACTATGCCCTAACAATCTTATGACTATTACATGATCAATCTCATCCAATCCCTACCATCCTCTTCAGCCTACAGCGGGGGAATTACTCACACATAGATGGGGGAAGCATGGATGGTTGATGGAGAGGCGTCGGTGGTGGTGATGGCGATGATCTCCTTCAATTCCCGTCTCCCATAGGTGCGTAACTGAAGTTTCTCGGTCCCCGTTATCCTCCAAAACCCCCGACGGGCGTTGGTTAAGCAACACGAAGAGCCGGAAGCTCCCAGGGCCGCTTAGTGGATCCTCGGCACCTCGTGTCGTCCCAAATCTTCTCGCCAAACGTCTCCGCGCTGCTAGGGCGTGCCACCCCACTCAGACCCGATCAGAAGGTGTTAGTGCTTCGATTGTTCCTGCATGGTAGACACGTAAACATTAAATACGAGCCCTATCGGCTCTGTGTCCCGGCTCAAGGTCGATCGCCCCACGCTTCACGTTGATTTCAATGGCATGGGGATCCGCTGATCAGACAAAGCTAAAGCGATCCACGATGCTTAGGGTTTTCACCGCATAATCGGAACGGCCTACGTGCGATCGGGCCTAGCAGCTCCGAGAGACGATGCAAACTACCCCTACGAGAGGCCTAAAACCAACATAATGTTGATCCTTAACATCCTCAGGATGGTAAACAAGATCTAACGCACCACCTGATCCTCCGACCCCAAAGATAAGGCCTAACTATGCATATTAAACTAATCCTGCGTAGCAAGGATCAACTATAACGGATCGGATCTACTAAGTAAGAACAAGCAAGATGCGCCCTTACGTCGAGATCGACGTAACGCTAGGTGTCTAGGGACGGCATTGCCAATGTCAGATATGCACGTGAGCATCAATGCAAGCCCCTAAACACCTAAGGAGAATAGTACGCTCGCCATCAACAAGGCTTCAGCGAGCAGTACAAGGTTAACGAATAAACGTATACTGCCTAGATCGCTAGATGCGATCTAG
Source organism: Lolium multiflorum (assembly GCA_030979885.1). NCBI lineage: Eukaryota > Viridiplantae > Streptophyta > Magnoliopsida > Poales > Poaceae > Lolium > Lolium multiflorum. The sequence goes on from JAUUTY010000123.1 coordinate 57,387, forward strand.
GCAGCATGGTGCTTACCCGGGAGAAACCCTCGAAGGGGTGGCGATGCGCCTGATTTGTGTTTGTTGGAACGTGATTGTCCTCCTTTTCCGATAACCCTAGATACATATTTATAGTCCAAGGGACTTTCTAATTGAGGCGTGCACCTAACCGTGCACGGGCCAGACTCTATCTTTAATCTAAATACAATACGATCTACTATATTACAGATACATGGGCAACTTAGCCCAAACTCTTAGAGCAAGGCCGCTTCGAGATGCTCCACGTGTAATCTTCTAAGCCCATCTTCACTTGCGGCCCAACTCCTGATTTGGCCAAAATCGGGTGGTAACACATGCCCCCTGGTTTTGATAATGATAATTGCAAAACCATCCGTTTTCCTCGAAGGGTCATGTCAAAAGAACCGCAGTTTTCTTCGTGATGATGTCTTGCAACTTCTCTGCACGATTTGACGGCACCACGTCCTCGGGAACTGCTTAGGCATTAAACCATATATTCCCCCTTTTATTCGGCCACTTCCTGTGGTTTCTTTCTTCATCCCCCTGCTCCACAGTAGCCATCGGCAAACCGAAAACCCTCCTCCGCCGCCATGTCTTCCTCTTCGTCTTCTCCCTCATCGGGTCTTTCCACCCAATCCTCCACCTCCCGTGAGCCAACGCCTGAACGGGACCCACAGGAGGTCCACGCGGCCAACATTCGCCGCGCCATAGCCGACGGGGACGAGTCGACCCACGACTCCTTCGCTGGTCCGAAGACGACCAGTCCTTAACGGACGGGGAGAGCGACCTTCGCTTCCTTGCCGTTGGGCAATCGGAGGAGGAAAGCGACGACGACGGCTTCTCCTGGGACGGCTACTCCTCCAGGAGGAGGTGAAGGAAGAGGAGGAGGACACCACCTCCTCCGACGAACCGCCGGCCAAGCGTCTCTGCCCCTGGCCCGGCAACATCAGCGACTTCGACAGCGACTATGGCGACGCTAGCGAAGAAGATGAGGACAATGAAGGTCCCGCCGGTGGTCACTACAGCAGTGACGACGAGCCGGCCGGGAGCAGCGCCGACAGCGGCGACGGCGACGATGAGGGCAGCAACGGCCCCTAGATAGGATAGAGCTAGGAGTAGTAGATGGGGCAATGTTCCCCCTAGCAATTCCTTTTGAGAGCAATCAGCTCTTTATGTAAGAAATCCTTGTTTATCAATGAAGAATTCCCCATTTGATTTTACTGATTCCTTAGTGATGTTTTAGCCGATTGCCCTTCGTACTGAATCTGTCGATTGTCGATTCGAGCCGATGGCAAAGCATCAGCTTTTCCAATAGATTGCAAAACAGATCGATCTAATCACCTTCTCAGATATTAACTTGCAATCCATGAAATTCAGATCCAAACTTCCAACCGGACAGGTCCAACGCGCAGCTGTGAGACCCCTAGATCCTTGGATTTTAAAATCATCCGATCGTAGTATTTGTCCTGACGGCAAAACTCCTGGATCAATGCTTCCAGGCTCCTTAGTCCGTTGCTGACAATCTTGATCTTGAAGCCGATACTCCTGTAAAACAGGTGTCACTCGTTCACAGCTTCCCTTGTGACGTTTGTTTCTTTGCAGCAACGAACTGGTTTAGAGCCTGATCAACGATGATGGCTCCTTCTTCCAACTCCTCCCGTCAACCCCTGGTGATTTTACTCTGCAAGAGCTCTCCTGCTCAGCATGGTTATGACGCAGTAGATAGCCAATTTCAACACCACCGGCCTTCGTAATGAGGAATTTTCAGGGCTAGCTGCCCCCAGCCTCGTGAGGAAAAGAAGTACATCCACCGAATGGGCCACCATCGGCTTCCCAATTGTGGCAAGATCACCGACTCACCAATCGGCCGTTAATAGCAGAGAGCTTCCAAGGTGGGGCTGCCCCCGGAAATATTCCAAGAAGGTATTAGGGACGGCTGCAAAGCATCAGCAGCCCCTTGAGCTAAGAAGCCCCACACGCAAGGCCCTTGAACTTCTTCCTGCCTCCCCTTCTTGTGCCCTCGCCGTCGCATCGACTCATCACCTCGAGCAGACTAATGCAGTTTCTGGTGACGATGTCTGATGAAGTTGCCACCTTGGTCAAACCCTAGGAGGAGATGCCACAGCCAATTGAATGTTCATTGGCTGAACCTGATCTGCATGCTTATGCAGGCGCTGCTGACCTCGAGGATTCGCCAACGGAGCCACCAACCATTCCACTGAGGGACTCCTTCAGTAGAACCTCATTACGTACCTTGGTGACTGCTCCGTTAGGCTTCTGCTTGTGACAGTCGTATCCCTTGAGTCGATGGCCGTGCATCGGCTTTGAATTCCTAAGTTCTTAAGTCGATGTCTATGCATCGGCTGTGCTCAAAAAATTTGGAGTTTTTTGCGGCCGATTTGCTTACATCTCGGCCCCCATAATTGAGCTGCTCTGCTGGATATCTGACATTCGTTCCCAGCTCCGTATCCTCGTATCTCATCCATATAGCCCCGAGCCGTATTCTCATGGCAATTGATGGCATCATTTTTCTGTATCTCATAATTAACGCTTGAACACATGATAAAAGAATGTTGAGGATAATTTTGGCCGATCGCGGGAATCCCTCCTTTTCCGTTGCAAGGCTTTGGCGATGATTTGCAACTCCTTGGATTTTCATTGTAGCTACGTGGCATGTTGGAGATAAATCCTTTGCTTTTCATTTTTTGAGGGCCGATCTCAGGATCGGACTTGCCACGTATGTCCACGTCTTGATTCGCCATCCGTCCGGTCACGGACATCATGTTTGTATCGGCCTCGATACCGCATCGCACTCACCCGATGCCCGTGCATCGATTTCTACTGCTTTGGGCGCCATACTTTCTTTGGCGGGCGCGCTTGTTGTCCAACGTTTGCTGGATTTTCGCGGCCAGAGGGCCGTGCTCTTCTCAATGTGTACAGGTATTGTGCCTCGGTTCTTCCCAAGCTCGCAGCCGCCGCACCCTACGCTTCTGAGAATGGCTGAGTCCATCACCACCTTGGTCGTGATACCTATCTTCTTTCTCCATCCGACTCTCAGTGCCTCTTGAGATGACCAGCCTGTTTACTCATGTGGAGAGGTCCTAGACGCTCGAACACCGAAACTTCGTTCGTCCTTCTCCTTTGCTGTGTGCTTCGCGATTGTTGGCAATCGGCTCATTCCCGAGTCCCAGCAATGTTTGAAGAAGGGACAGCTTGCCTATCCACGTTGTCTTGCTCCTTTGACCTCCCCCTGGCGCGCCGTTCGCACCCGTCGTTGTTGCCGTCGTTACGACGATACCTTCCTGTTTTCCGCATCCGACCGACGATATCTTTCATCGTTTTCGTCGTAGCGCGTCGGTCGTACTGCTGCTCATATTTGCTGAGGAGATGTACGGATAATGGGCGCTGATACCGTATGCTTCTCACCTCCTCCTCGGTTAGGTATCGTCTATCGTCGCCTTGGGGCCGGTCGCGTGGAATGGCCTCCTTCTTATCCTTGCCACGGGAGTGGCCGGCCTTTCCGCTTTGTCCACGCCATGGCGGATCACAAACCCCGCCATATTGACATCGAAAGAGAAACCCTCGGCTCTCTTATGGAGTGTGGCCAGTCCACATGTTGACGTCCGGAAACGGACGCATGTCTACCTTCATGGCAACCTGTCCGAATTAATCGGTCTGATTCTATCGCCATCTGAATTTGTGCGCGCAACACTTTGCAGTCGTTGTGGCGTGCGTGAACGTATGATGCCATTTGCAATATGGCCTCTTGTTCATCTCTTTGTGCCGATCTTGTGGCCTTCGGTAGCTTCAACTGCTTTTTCTGTAAGCGTGATCGAAGATCCGCTCGCCTTGGTCACGCCAAAGTCCAACCCTCTTGAGGCCCTAGTGTTCACCCATTTGCAGGACACAAACGCGTCCGAGTCCACTCGGCTACCGCAACTTCCTGATCTTCCGCGGAATCTTCATCCTCATCACATTGACCAGGGTTATCGGGCGCTTGAACTTGTCCCTGCACAGCTTCTCGATGGCGCCGTTATAAGGTCAGCCTATTGACCAGGTGCGTCAACGAGTTGTACTCAACCTGAACGTCGTCTTGAACGACGCCAAGGTTCGCGACGGCGCCGATCGCTCTTTCTGCTTAAGTGAGCGAATAGCATCGGTTCTGACAGTCGGAACGTTGGATGTATTCGTAGATCGTCTCTCTCGTTTCTCGCGAACTCGAGCTAGTTCGGCATGCCCGCCGCATCTTCCGAATGGCACTGGTGTGGAATGCTTCCTCCACTGCTCTATGATTGCAATCGAATTTGGCGGCAACGAGGTGTACCATCCAAACGCCGGACCGTGAGGGATCATGAAGAACTCACCTGTAGCTGATCCGATGCCGAAACCATGCCTAACAGGTATCGGCTCACGTGCTCGATGGAGCTTGACCCTTCCGACCCACTGAATTTGTTGAAGTCCGGAAGCCGGTACTTAGGCGGTAGTGGGATCAGGTCGAACTCATTGGGGTACGGCTTGGAATAGCCGATTATCTTCTTCTTCGGCAAGATGCCGAACCGATCTCTCAGGATCGCGCTGGATTTGATCTCGCGGTGGAGGTAGGTGGCAAACAACTTTCCGGACCGGTGCAAAGGTATACATGGCGTGTAACTCACACGTTCGTTGGGAACCCCAAGAGGAAGGTATGATGCACACAGCAGTAATCCCTCAGAGAGAAACCAAGGTTTAATCGAACCGGGAGAGGAGCCAAGAAGCACGTTGGAAGGCTGGGATGGTCAAATGATGTTGCAACATCGGGGATTCTACGCTCAACGCGGAACTCGTGACAACACAATCTCCAAGTACTTTGTCCCAACGAAATAGTGAGGTTGTCAATCCAGCTTGCTGAAAATAAAGGATTAAACGTATCGAGGGAAGATGTTTGCAAAGAAAACAATAAAACACAAGTTGATTGTATGCTATGTAAAGAATAGGACCGGGGGTCCACAGTTCACTAAGGTGTCTCCCCCATAAGATAAAAGCATGTTGGGTGAACAAATTACACGGGCAATTGACAAATAGAGAAAGGCATAACAATGCATATACATGATATGATAAATATAGTGAGATTTAATTGGGCATTACGACAAAGTATATAGACCGCCATCCAACTGCATCTATGCCTAAAAAGTCCACCTTCAGGTTATCATCCGAACCCCCTCCAGTATTAAGTTGCAAAGCAACAGCAATTGCATTAAGTATGGTGCGTAATGTAATCAACAACTACATCCTTAGACATAGCATCAATGTTTTATCCTAGTGGCAACAGCACATCCACAACCTTAGAACTTTCTGTCACTGTCCAGATTCAATGGAGGCATGAACCCACTATCGAGCATAAATACTCCCTCTTGGAGTTAAGAGTAAAAACTTGGCCAGAGCCTCTACTAATAACGGAGAGCATGCAAGATCATAAACAACACATGAACAATAGATTGATAATCACCATAATCATAGTACTCTCTATCCATCGGATCCCGACAAACACAACATATAGAATTACATATAGATGATCTTGATCATGTTAGGCAGCTCACAAGATCCAACAATGAAGCACAACAAGGAGAAGACGACCATCTAGCTACTGCTATGGACCCATGGTCCAAGGATGAACTACTCATCATCCTGAGGCGACCATGGCGAGAGTCCTCCCGAGATGAATCCCCTCTCCTACAGGGTGCCGAGGCGATCTCCTAATCCCCCGAGATGGGATTCGCGGCGCGACGTCTCTCGTAAGGTCCTCCTCCCTCCACCGCTGGTATCGTTGGCTTCAGCGACGCGAGGCTCGCCGCCGGCTCCGGGTCGGTGGGGGCCTGGCGGCGGCTCGCCGCGCGCTGACTCCTCGCTCGGGCCGCCTCTGCTTCTCTTCTGCTTCCTAGACTTCGTGCAAAAATAGGACCGTGGGTCTCGTCCAATTCGGAGCTGTGCTCGTCGTCTGAAACCAAAAGCAGAAAACACAACTGGCTCTTCGGCATCTTGTTAATAGGTTAGTTCCAGAAAATGCATAAATATGACATATAATGCATAAAACATGTAGGTATCATCAATAAAGTAGCATGGAACATAAGAAATTATCGATAAGTTGGAGACGTATCAGCATCCCTTAGTTCTGCTCGTCCCGATAAAACGATAACAAAGATAATTTCTGAAGTGACATGCCATCATAATCTTGATCATACTATTTGTAAACATATGTAATGAATGCAGCGATCAAAGCAAAGGTAATGACATGAGTAAACAAATGAATCATAAAGCAAAGACTTTTCATGAATAGTACTTCAAGACAAGCATCAATAAGTCTTGCATAAGAGTTAACTCATAAAGCAATAAATCGAAGTAAAGGTGTTGAAGCAACACATAGGAAGATTAAGTTTCAGCGGTTGCTTTCAACTTATAACATGTATATCTCATGGATATTGTCAACATAAAGTAATATAACAAGTGCAATATGCAAGTATGTAGGAATCAATGCACAGTTCACACAAGTGTTTGCTTCTTAAGGTGGAAGGAGATAGGTAAACTGACTCAACAATAAAAGTAAAAGAATGGTCCTTCAATGAGGAAAGCATCGATTGCTGTATTTGTGCTAGAGCTTTTATTTTGAAAACATGAAACAATTTTGTCAACGGTAGTAATAAAGCATATGAGTTATGAAAATTATATCTTACAAGTTGCAAGCCTCACGTATAGTATACTAATAGTGCCCGCACCTCGTCCTACTTAACTTGGACTACCGGATCTTCGCATGCCATGTTTCAACCAAGTGTCACAAAGGGGTACCTCCATGCCGCCTGTACAAAGGTCTAAGGAGAATGCTCGCATTTTCGATTTCTCGCTTTTGATTATTCTCAACTTAGACATCCATACTGGGACAACATGGACAACAGATAATGGACTCTCTTAAATGCATAAGCATGTAGCAAAGTATTATTCTCATATGAGATTGAGGATATGTGTCCAAAACCTTCCACCATGATTCATGGCTTTAGTTAGCGGCCCAATGTTCTTCTAACAATTTTGCATGTTCCAACCACTAAAATGATAGACCTTCAGACAAGACGGACATGCATAGCAACTCACATGATATTCAACAATAGTTGATGGCGTTCCCCAGAAGCATGGTTATCGCACAAGCAACTTAATAAAATATAAAGTGCATAAGTACATATTCAATACTACGATAGTTTTTAAGGCTATTTTGTCCCATGAGCTATATATTGCAAAGGTGATGATGGAATTTTAAAGGTAGCACTCAAGCAATTTACTTTGGAATGGCTGAGAAATACCATGTAGTAGGTAGGTATGGTGGACACAAATGGCATGAATATTGGCTCAAGTTTTTGGATGCATGAGAAGTATTCCCTCTCGATACAAGGTTTAGGCTAGCAAGGTTATTTGAAGCAAACTCAAGGATGAACAAGTGCAGCAAAACTCACATAAAAGACATATTGTAAACATTATAAGACTCTACACCGTCTTCCTTGTTGTTCAAAACTCAATACTAGATATTATCTAGACCTTAGAGAAACCAAATATGCAAACCAAATTTTAGCAAGCTCTATGTATTTCTTCATTAATGGGTGCAAAGCATATGATGCAAGAGCTTAAACATGAGCACAACAATTGCCAAGTATCACATTATCCAAGACACTTAGAATTACTACATGTAGCATTTTCCAATTCCAACCATATAACAATTTAACGAAGAAGAAACTTCGCCTTGAACATTATGAGTAAAGCCTAAGGACACATGTGTCCATATGCAACAGCGGAGCGTGTCTCTCTCCCACAAAGTGAATGCTAGATCCATCTTATTCAAACAAAAACAAACAAAACAAACCCGACGCTCCAAGCAAAGAACAAAAGATGTGATTGAATAAAAATATAGTTTCAGGGGAGGAACCTGATGATGTTGTCGATGAAGAAGGGGATGCCTTGGGCATCCCCAAGCTTAGACGCTTGAGTCTTCTTAAAATATGCAGGGGTGAACACGGGGGCATCCCCAAGCTTAGAGCTTTCACTCCTCTTGATCATAGTATATCATTCTCCTCTCTCTTGACCCTTCAAAACTTCCTTCACACCAAACTTCAAGCAAACTCATTAGAGGGTTAGTGCACGATTAATAATTCACACATTCAGAGGTGACACAATCATTATTTTCACTTCTGGACATTGCATAATGCTACTGGACATTAGTGGATCAAAGAAATAAATCCAACATAGCAAAAGAGGCAATGCGAATAAAAGGCAGAATCTGTCAAAAACAGAACAGTCCGTAAAGACGAATTTAGAAATGGCACCAGACTTGCTCAAATGGAAAACTCAAAACTAATGAAAGTTGCGCACATATCTGAGGATCACGCTCTAAATTGGCAGATTTTGAATTTTCTACAGAGAATTGTGCCCAGATTCGTGACAGACAGCAATGCTGTTTCTGCGCAGCAATCCCAAATATAACATCAACTTTGACATAGAAACTTTACTTGGCACAAAAACATGATAAGGAGAGGTTGCTACAGTAGTAAACAACTTCCAAGACTCAACAAAACAAAAAATTGCTGTAGGTAAAAACATGGGTTGTCTCCCATAAGCGCTTTTCTTTAACGCCTTTCAGCTAGGCAGAAAGTGCAAATCAAGTATTATCGAATGAAGAAGCATCAACATCATTACCAGGGGTGTTGAGAGTTTTCTCAACCAAGCATAGTATATTTGATATATAAGTTTTAGCGTCTCCCTTTTCATTAGTCTTAGGCATGCTACTCTCATCGAACAAATTTTCAGGAACAAGCCAAGCATAGTTATCTTCTAGTGCATCATTCATAGCTAGGAGTTTACATGGTATTGGTGCTTTGATTTCCCCACCATCATTAATGTTATTAGTGTACCTTATTCTATCCATGTCCATTTTTTCAAGGAGACCAATAAAATTGGTATGAGAACCTAGCATATTAAATTTAGCAAAAACCTTTCTAGCCTCTCTTGCTAGACCACCAAATTCTCTAAGAAGGGTTTCTAAAACAAAATCTTTCTTTTCCCCTTCTTCCATATCACCAAGTGTAAGAAACATGTGTTGGATTATAGGATTGAGATTAACAAATTTAGTTTCCAACATGCGAACTAAAGCAGCAGCAGCAATTTCATAGGTAGGTGCAAGTTCTACCAAGTGTCTATCTTCAAAATCTTCAGTGATACTAACATGATTGAAAAATTCTTCTATATTATTTCTCCCAACTATGGACCCACGTCCTACCGGTATGTATTTTGTGGTAAAATTAAAAGGAAACATGATGCAATAGGCAAAAAGTAAACTAGGCAAACAAAGTAAAGACAAGTAGCTAATTTTTTTGTGTTTTTGATATAGAGAGCAAAGCAGTAAATAAAGTAAAACTAGCAACTAATTTTTTTGTATTTTGATTTAGTGCAGCAACAAAGTAGTAAATAAAATAAAGCAAGACAAAAACAAAGTAAAGAGATTGAGAAGTGGAGACTCCCTTGCAGCGTGTCTTGATCTCCCCGGCCAACCGCCGAAAAAGTTGTTGCCGTGGGAGGCAATTCGTGGTGTAACTTTTCTTCAAGTCCCCGGCAACGGCGCCTTAAAAAGAGCTTGATGGCGTGTAACTCACACGTTCGTTGGGAACCCCAAGAGGAAGGTATGATGCGCACAGTGGCAAGTTTTCCTCCGAAAGAAACCAAGGTTTAATCGAACCAGTAGAGGAGCCAAGAAGCACGTTGAAGGCTGATGGTCGCGAAATGTGATGCGGCGCAACACCAGGGATTCCGACGCCAACGTGGAACCTGCACAACACAACCCAAGTACTTTGTCCCAACGAAAAAGTGAGGTTGTCAATCTCACCGGCTTGCTGTAACAAAGGATTAAACGTATCGAGTGGAAGATGTTTGCAAAGAAAACAGTAAAACACAATTGCAGTAGATTGTATGCTATGTAAAGAATAGGACCTGGGTCCACAGTTCACTAGAGGTGTCTCTCCCATAAGATAAAAGCATGTTGGGTGAACAAATTACAGTCGGGCAATTGACAAATAGAGAAAGGCATAACAATGCATATACATGATATGATAAATATAGTGAGATTTAATTGGGCATTACGACAAAGTACATAGACCGCCATCCAATTGCATCTATGCCTAAAAGTCCACCTTCAGTTATCATCCGAACCCCCTCCAGTATTAAGTTGCAAAGCAACAGATAATTGCATTAAGTATGGTGCGTAATGTAATCAACAACTACATCCTTAGACATAGCATCAATGTTTTATCCCTAGTGGCAACAGCACATCCACAACCTTAGAACTTTCTGTCACTGTCCCACATTCAATGGAGGCATGAACCCACTATCGAGCATAAATACTCCCTCTTGGAGTTAAGAGTAAAAACTTGGCCAGAGCCTCTACTAATAACTGAGAGCATGCAAGATCATAAACAACACATGAACAATAGATTGATAATCACCATAATCATAGTACTCTCTCCATCGGATCCCGACAAACACAACATATAGAATTACATATAGATGATCTTGATCATGTTAGGCAGCTCACAAGATCCAACAATGAAGCACAACAAGGAGAAGACGACCATCTAGCTACTGCTATGGACCCATGGTCCAGGGGTGGACTACTCACTCATCACTCTGGAGGCGACCATGGCGGTGTAGAGTCCTCCGGGAGATGAATCCCCCTCCCGGCAGGGTGCCGGAGGCGATTCCGGTAATCCCCCGAGATGGGATTCGCGGTGCGGCGTCTCTAAGGTTTTCCGATCGTGGCTCTCTGTACCGGGGCTTCGGCGACGAAAGCTTTAAGTAGGCGAGGGTCAACGCGGGGGCCACACGAGGCCCGGGGGTAGGTCGGCGCGGCCAGGGCTCGCCGCGCCGGCTCCCCCGGCCGCCTCGTGGCCCCACTTCGCATCTCTTCGGTCTCGGAAGCCGTGCAAAAATAGGACCCCGGGCGAAAGTTTCGTCCCAATTCCGAGAATATTTCTTTACTAGGATTTCTGAAACCAAAAATAGCAAAAAACAGCACTTCGCATCTTGTTAATAGGTTAGTTCCGTAAATGCATAAATATGACATATAATGTGCATAAAACATGTAGGTATCATCAATAAAGTAGCATGGAACATAAGAAATTATCAATACGTTGGAGACGTATCGCATACTTTGGCTAACCACGCTTGTTTCTCACCGCTCCTAAACTCCCCGTCGCTGCAGCCGTTCTTCTCGCGAACAATCGCTCGCTCCGGCAATCCTCCCCTGGTGGAGCCTGGATCGCTGCGTCCAGCTGTTGCAATCCGGCACATACGCGCACACGTATCCGTGTGGGATTTCCTTGGGCGGGTCATGCAAGAACGATGGTCGCCCGGTCACCCCCAACTTTGTAGACGACGTATGCCGTGAGCCTTGTTGCTGTGGAGCCGCCGCTATGCACGGCAGAGGTGGCCTGGTGTGGAGTTGTATCTCTCCCTGGTGAGTCCCTAGAACAGGTCCTGAAGGGGAGTATCGACGCTCCATGATCTCTTGCACCACACGGAGCGCAACGCGCTCCAAAGTATTCACCAGGCTCTCAGAGTGCCGATGCAGTGAATGGGCCACCATGTAGTTGATTTCCTGTCGCAGGGCTGGTACGTTCCTCCGAAGGGAGGACAGATCCAACCCATCGAGGATGCCTTGTGGTGCGAATCCTTTGAACCTGACGCCGTGCGATCGGGTCTTCTCAAAGGAGCCGATGAGTTCGGCGTCCAGGATGGCCTTCAGGTCATCGTACTTCTTCTTGTGTTCCGTGGGGAGATCCTTGTACGTAATCGGTTCCTCCGCCACCTCGGATGCCGATGTTGACATGGATGTTGACGTGGGTGTCGCAGAAGATGTCGACGTGGATGTCGACGTGGATGTCCCACCGGGCGTGCCAGAATGTGTTACCCTCCAAACCCCCCGACGGGCGTTGGTTAAGCAACACGAAGAGCCGGAAGCTCCTAGGGCCGCTTAGTGGATCCCCGGCACCTCGCGCCGTCCCGCAAATCTTCCGCAAACGTCCGGCGCTGTTAGCGCGCCACCCGACTCTAGACCCCGATCGTGAAGGTGTTAGTGCTTCGATTGTTCCCGCATGGTAGACACGTGAACATTAGATACGAGCCCTATCGGCTCTCCCTGTTGATCGGCTCAAGGAGCCGATCGCCCCACGCTCACGTTGGATTTACAATGGCATGGGGATCCTGCTTGATCAGGACAAAGCTAAAGCGATCCACGACAGCTTAGGGTTTTCACCGCATAATCGGAACGTCCTACGTGCGATCGGGCCTAGCAGCTACGAGAGACGATGCAAACTACCCCTACGAGAGGCCTAAAAACCAACATAACGTTGATCCCCGGAACATCCCTCGCAGGGACGGTAAACAGCATCTAACGCACCACCGGATCCTCCGACCCCAACATAAGGCCTAACTATGCAGATATTAAACTAATCCTTGCGTAGCAAGGAGCAACTATAACGGATCGGATCTACTAAGTAAGAACAGCAAGATGTTGCCTTACGTCTAGATCGACGTAAGGGCAGCTAGGTGTCTAGGGACGGCATTGCCACGCAGATATGCACGTGAAAGCATCAATGCAAGCCCCTAAACACCTAAGGATAGCCAGCATGCTCGCCATCAACAAGGCTTCAGCACGAGCAAGATAAGGTTAACGATTAATAACGATATCGCCTAGATCGCTAGATGCGATCTAGGCATGGTGCTTACCCGGAGAAACCCTCGAAGAGAAGGGGTGGCGATGCGCCTGATTTGTGTTGGTTGAACGATGATTGTCCTCCTTTTCCGATAACCCTAGATACATATTTATAGTCCAAGGGACTTTCTAATTGAGGCGTGCACCTAACTGTGCACGGGCCAACTCTATCTCTTAATCTAAATTACAATACGATCTACTATATTACATACACGGGCCACTTAGCCCAAACTCTTAGCGCAAGGCCGCCGCTTGAGATGCTCCACGTAATCTTCTAAGCCCATCTTCACTTGCGGCCCAACTCCCGATTTGGCAAAATCGGTGGTAATGATCGACGAAAGTTTCGCGATGGCGGAGTTCGGACGTCTTCGAAATATGGTCATCTCCCGGCTTTTAGGTTGAAAGCCTTATGTAGTCCAGCAGGAGAGCTTCTGGGCGGCCGAGGCGCTCACCATAAGGCAGCGCTCTCCTTGGCCGCGCTGCCTATGGTGTGGGGGCCATGGGCCTCCCTGGCTTGCCCTTTTGGCCCAGCTGAGTTCTCCGTGAAAATAGGCCCATTGCGATTATTTCCGGGGATTTTCCTGAAAGTTGAGTTTCTGCACAAAAATAAGACACTAGGGCAATTCTGCTGAAAACAGCGTTAGTCCGTGTTAGTTGTATCCAAATACACAAATTAGAGGCAAAACAATAGCAAAAGTGTTCGGGAAAGTAGATACGTTTTGGACGTATCAACTCCCCCCAAGCTTAGCTTATTGCTTGTCCTCAAGCAATGCTAACAACTGAGTGCGATAAAAGAACTTTCATGAACACATTTGCTCATATGATGTAAATATTCTCATTATATGGACTAGTACTTAGGCAATTCATAATAAGATAAATGCAAATAAAGTCATCTAATAGCTGTGTCAATCATGAAAGAGATACCAACAAACTAATAACAAGCATCATGAAACACTTCCATAAGCAGGATTGCAATATTCATAGAAAGATATGATAAAGTGGTATCTCGCTTGCCCATATTTGTACAAAAAACATAAATGCCCACCTCTGAAGTTCATGGGAAGACTAGAAATAGAGACTATCAAAGATAAAAGCATCAAAGTTATACCACAACTGATCATATTTTGGGACAAGCATATTACTAAGAATGACAGTTATGCTCTCAAGAAGGTGCTCAAAGAAAGGATGGTGACTCAACATAAAGTAAAAGATTGACCCTTCACAGAGGGAAGCAGGGATTAACATGTGCTAGAGCTTTTCATTTTTTTAAAGACAGAAGTAAAATTGTTTTGAGAGGTGTTTGTTGTTGTCAACGAATGATAGTGGGTACTCTAACCACCGTCAAACTGCACTTCAAGAGCGGCTCCTATGACGAAGGATCGTATCTCTACCAAAGAAGGTGTAGATCATCCTCTTCCCTTTTGTTTACACATGTATTTTAGTTTCATTATGGATGACACTCTCCCCAACCTTTGCTTACACAAGCCGTGGCTAACCGAATCCTCCGGTGCCTTCCAACATTCACATACCATGGAGGAGTGTCTATTTTTAAATTTGCTTGATAAATCATGGCAAAACATGTGAAGAGAATTATTAATGAAGTTGTAATTAATTGGGCTGGGAACCCTTGCCAGCTCTTTTTGCAAAATTATTGGATAAGCGGATGTGCCACTAGTCCATTGGTGAAAGTCTGACCGACAAGATTGAAAGGTAAAACACCACATATTTCCTCATGAGCTATAAAACATTGACACAAATTGAGAAATAGTTTGAAGGTTTAAAGGTAGCACATGAAAATTTACTTGGAATGGTTTGAAATGCCATGTATAGGTATTTATGGTGGACACTTTAATAACTTGGTTTTCGTGGATTTGGAAGCACGAGCAGCATTCCCGCCAGTACAAGTGAAGCTAGCATTAGACCGGGAAGCGACAATCAAGAGAGCAATAAATGTCATAATCATGCTTGCGACAAAATAAAATTAACGGAGGCATAAGAGTGATACAAGAACTCTGAAGCAAAATAAATCATCGAGGCTTGATTGACTTTTTGTTTTTCAGTCATATGCATGCGTGAGCATGTGCCAAGTCAATCCAAATGAGTTATTCAGAGGAGGATACCACAATGTCATACCTATCTATGAATAAAACAATGCAAGCAGATATTCATGACATGCTACTCATTATTAATAAATTGGAGCAAACATGAGAGATCATGAACTACTAGACTTTCATTAAATGAAATATACCTCACATGAACCAACTAAGCATGCTCACATGGATGAGTATATGTACAAAAATGAAAACAAATAGAGTTCATACCAGCCTCTCACCACAGTCGAGTTGTCGTAGATCGTCATTATTGCCTTTCACTTGTGTGGCTTGAATAATAATATGGAATGAAAACCAAGTTCCAACCACCGGAGACCGCTGAACTCCCTAATAAACTTTAAAAAACCAAATAAGAACAACAAATATTTTTGGTGTTGTCAGGTTAGAAATAAGAACAAAAGGAATCAGGGAAACAAAACAAAATCTTTTTGGATTTTCTCATAGCAAACTAACGATAGCAAATAAGGTAAAATAGGAACAAAGAACCAAATAAACAAATGGTCAACAGAAATATTTTTAGTCTTTTTGTGTTTTAGGAAAGAAACAAAGCAAAAACAAGAGAACGAAAACTAAAAGAATCACAGAAAAGCAAAGTGGCAGAAATCTGCCAAAACTTGACAGCAGTACAGTAATCATTTTTTACGAAAATCTTCTGCTGCTCAACTCGAAAAGTGCTCAACTAATGAAAGTTAGATAACAACCTGGGGAACATGCACAAAAATTTGCAGCTCAAAATAACGTTCTGGCTACGCACAGGAATTTTTTTAGTATCAGCCCAGAATCTGTTTTTTAGACAGCACTTCCCCAAATATCATCTTCCTCATATTAGAGGCACCCATCGGCACACAAATGAAACAAAGAAGTAAAAATAAAGATTACTACAGTAGTAACAACCTTCAAAAACTAAAATAAAAACCTACTGAAATAAAAATAAACGAAAGAGAAACAACCGAAAGAAGTGAAACAAGTATATACACATGACCGGCAATTGTAATATGCGATGAATGAGTGATGCCGGCATACCTCCCCCCAAGCTTAGGCTTTTGGCCTAAGTGGAGGTCAACCCCAGCGAGGGTCAGGGTTCCACGACGGTGGATCATACATGGCGTGGTCATAATAGGATCCCTGTGCAGAAGAGAAGGATGAAGGTTCCACATGTCCGGAATACTGATGTGAAGAACTTGCTGCGTCGGATGGCAAGTCGAGGGGGTCCTCGGCCTCCTCCATGCCATCCCCTGCTTGATGGCTGCACCTCTCTATGTATGCATCAAGTTCATCTTCTGTGACCGACCAATTTTCCCTGGAATCAAGGTTAAACAAAGCAGGTGCAGGCAGTCTAACTAGTCTTTCAGTTTTAGTTACTCTCCACTTCTTCTTGAAAAAGGTTATCTCATAGGACAAGTTATTCGAGTTAGACCAATTAGAAACAAAGTCATGTTTTATCATGGAAACAATATCAAGTTTCTCTACAGAGAGCTGAATATCAAGAGGGTGAGGTTCTACACCATGCATAGCTAGCAAACGAGAGGCAATGAGACCCCCACAAATTCCTCCTTTATCACGGTTAGTGGCAAGCCTAAAAGCTATCAAAGCACCCAAATTATAAGTTCTATCATGTTGCAATGCAGCAGCTAAGAAAACCAAATCATGGATGGATAACTTATTTGCATTCTTTCTAGCAAGGACGCACTTGGTGATAAAGTAAGCAAAATAGCGAATAGATGGGAGTTGAATACTACGAATTTTACCACTCTCATCCGAGAAGCTTCTCCCTTGACAAATCATCTCGTAAAGTTTCAAGAGTTGCGATGGCTGCCCCCTAATCTTCTCACATGATCCCCACTGTGGCACTTTGATAGCTGCACAAAAATCATCAAGGGACAAGTTGACAGTTTTATTGTAGATTTTATATTGAACCATGGGGTTAGGTTGGGACCAATGGTATTCAAAATCCTGCACCACTGACATGGTTAGTTTTGCATATTGGTAAGGTTCACCAACAACAAAATCTTCTAACCCTGCATTAGAAATTAGATTTTGAACATCCTGAAAGATCCCTGCACTCTTCATGAAATCGGTGCATGGGTAGTAGGAGGGGTATACCCCCTCTTCACGGTGGACTCTCATAACTTCATGCACCTCCAATTCATGTTGATTGAGTTGATGTCTATTCCATTCCATTTTCTGAAATTTTTCAACAATCATTATAAAACTTGATTTCAAGACATATAATTGAGGGAAACTACTATAGGAACTTGCTAGAGTACTAAACATGCATCAAAACTCATTTCTACAACTTGAATCAAGCATGCAAGCTCACTTAACATGTCACCTACAACAGCAAATTTCTCAAGATATACTCAACCATTCAAAATTATAATTGGATAATCGAAGGAGTCACATACCGAAGAACAAATGCTCCAAATTTCAGCAGCAAAGATGGGCTGAGCAAGGAGATCAAAAAATCCTGAGCTCTTGGGCGCAAACGCGAGTGAGAACGAACTGGTACGAGTTTTTTCGGGAGAAAGAATGCAATGAGTGGAAGGGATGACGAAGTGGGGCCAGTGAGGGGCCCTCACCACGGGTGGCGCGCCCCCCTGCTGGCCGCGCCGGACATGGGTGCCGCCCTGGGGGTGCCCCACTGGTCAGCCCCAGGCACTCCCAGGTTGCATTTCGAAAAATAGGACCAACGGTATAATTTTTGTAATTTTTTGAAAATTTCGAAAAATGCACATTTCTGGGTGTTAAAATAATTATTTCAGGGCAGGAAAATGATTTCCAAAATTTTAAACAACTAAAGTATCTTGCAAACCAAATAGTACTACAGCAAGTAAAACAAGTGGAGAAGGAAAGAAATGTTGTTTAGCTCTTCCATGCATTTAAAATATACTTGTTAACAAGGTTGATCAAGTCTTGCTACCAAATAAATTTTACATGACATAAGAAGAAATAAACCTCAAATCAATCATGTTACCTTATATTGTATTGCTATGGATCCAATCACAAGAGTTTGATATTCTTCTTTAGGCTCATATATTGGACAATCAATATCTCCCACTTTGATAGATCTCAAATTAGAAATTGTATTAACTCCATATACTTTATCAATCCTCTTGGGAAAATAAACAGTATGTTCCTTGTCATCAACATTGAAAGTGACTTTTCCTTTATTGCAATCAATAACAGCCCCTGCAGTATTAAGAAAAGGTCTTCCAAGAATAATAGACATGTTATCATCTTCGCATTTCCAACACAAAAAAATCAGTTTAATATTACAATTTTGAGTAACTTGAACAGGAACATCCTCACATACACCACCAGAACAGCAAGATTTATCAATTTGCAAAGATATATCAGCTTGGTATCAACTTATCTAAATCAAGTCTCTTGTAAAGGGAAAAAGGCATAACACTAACTCCTGCTCCCAAATCACATAGAGAAGCCTCTAACATAAATATTCTTGATGGAACAAGGAATAGCCGGTATACCTGGGTCCCAGCTTCTTTGGAACCTTGCCATTGAAAGAGTAATTAGCAAGCATAGTGGAAATCTCCTCATTAGGAATTTTCCTTTTGTTAGAGACAATATCTTTCATATACTTTGAATAAGGGAGGCAATTTAATAGCATCAGTCAAAGGGATTTGCAAGAACAAAGGTTTCATCCAATCACAAAAATTTATTATAGTGTTCTTCTTCCTTTGATTTTAGTTTCTTAGCAGGAAAAGGCATTTGCTTTTGAACCCAAGGTTCTCTTTCATTACCATGTTTCTTAGCAATAAAATCTTTTTTAGTACTTTTTATTTTTAGCATGCTTTTCAGGTTCATTTTCAATCTCTTCTTTATCATGCATCATTCTTATCATTATCTTTATCATGTTCATTACCACTTTCAGTTTCAGATCATAAATAGAAATACTATTAGGATCATTAACAGGTTCAGAGGATTCTACAACAGTTTTATGTTTCTTCTTCTTTTTCTTAGAAGGACCACTAGTTTCTTTAGTTCGTTGAGAATCTTGTTCAACTCTTTTGGGATGCCCTTCAGGATATAGAGGATCCTGGGTAGAAGCACCACCTCTAGTTGTTACTTCATAAGCATGTTTTTCTTTATGAGTATTTTCTAACAAGTCATTTTGCACTTTAGTAAGTTGATCAATTTGAGTTTGAATCATATGAATTTTTTTAATAAGCATCTTAACATCATTGGGTTCTCTCCACAATATCATGCAATTTACTAATGGCTTGAGAGTTTTCCATTAGATGATTCTCTACTCATATTAAAGTTATTTTGCTTAACAACATAATTATCAAATTCATCTAAACATTGATTAGGAGGTTTTGAATAAGGAATATCTCCTTTATCGAAGCGTTGAAGAGAATGTACCTCAATCGTGGATGAAGGGGGAATTATCTTACATAGATCTTCTATAGGAGGTAAATTCTTCACATCTTCAGATTTAATACCTTTCTCCATAAGAGATTTCTTGGCTTCCCTCATATCTTCATCATTTAATTCAATCATATCCCTCTTCTTCAATATTGGTGTTGGGGTTGGTTCAGGTGTAGTCCAATCATCATGATTTTGGCTTATTTTAGCCAATAATTCTTCAGCTGGAGTTCTTTTCCCGAAACACAATCAAGACAACTATCCAGGTATGCCCTAGACTCAATGGTTAGTCCATTATAAAATATATCAAGTAAATCATGCTTTTCCAAATCATGTCCAGGCCGAGCTCTAATAAGAGAGCAAAACCTTGCCCAAGCTTCAGGCAATTTCTCTCCATCTTCTTGATCAAAACTATAAATTTTCTGCAAGGCAATATGTTGAGCACTAGCAGGAAAATATTTTCGAAAGAAAACATCAAGAAAACAACTTGGACTATCAATAGAATCAGGAGGCAAACTATTATACCAAGTTTTAGCATCATCCTTTAATGAGAAAGGAAAAATTTAGCAACAAAATAAGTACGCATCTTAATATCATCGAAAATAAGCTACTCAAAGTAGAAAGCTCATCATGTGCTCTACAACACTTTCTTTTTCAGTACCACAGAAAGGTGTTTTCTCCACCATAGATATATGAGAAAAATCAAGAGAAAAATCATAATCCTTATCCTTAATGTTTATAGGAGATGTGGCAAATTTAGGATCAGGAGACAGTTTATATCTAACAACATGTTGTGCAATAAGCTTTTTAAGGTTACTTATACCAGTAGTAACATTGCATTTATCAATAAAATCATCATCAAGTTCCACATAATCTTCATCAGGATCATCACTAGGTGAATTAACAGTGTAACAATATTTTCATTAGGAGTTTCAGTATTTTCAATTTGTCTAGACCTAGCAATTGTAGCATCTAGAAAAGACCTAATGAACCATTTTCATCAAGCACAATAGAAGCATCATCAAAATTATCAGAGGAATTTTCAAATTCAGCAGAAGTACCACACGCGGCTTGTGGTGGTGAAACAAGTTGACTTATCACAGATGGTGAATCAAGAGCAGCAGAGGTAATCAGAGTTGTACCTTTTCTTGTAGTGGATGGTAATATGGCGACTTTAGCATCGCGAATTTTACCCATGATGGAGGATTTGCAGCGAACAATATCAATTCAGGTGAACTTGCAAATAAAGCTATGTTCCCCGGCAACGGCGCCAGAAAATAGTCTTGATGACCCACAAGTATAGGGTATCGCAACAGTCTTCGAGGGAAGTAAAACCCAATTTATTGATTCGACACAAGGGGAGCCAAAGAATATTTGTAGGCCTTAACAAATGAGTTGTCAATTCAGCTGCACTGAAACAGACTTGCTCGCAAGAGTTTATTAGTAGCAACAGCTTTATAGCAGAGCAGAGGAAAATATAAGCAAGCAGTAATAAAGACACAGAGGATTATAGTAAACAAGATTAAAATAATGTAGGCACAGTGGATGGATGAACGGCATTGCATGGATAAGAGAACTCATGTAACAATCAAGGCACGGAATTTGCAGATAATAATAAAACGGTATCCAAGTACTAAACAATCCATAGACATGTGTTCCGTATATAGTCGTACGTGCTCGCAATGAGAAACTTGCACAACATCTTTTGTCCTACCAACCGGCAGCCGGGCCTCTAGGGAAACTACTGGCAATTAAGGTACTCCTTTTAATAGAGCACCGGAGCAAAGCATTAACACTCCGTGAACACATGTGATCCTCATATCACAGCCTTCCCCTCCGGCTATCCCAATTTCTGTCACTTTGGGGCATCGGGTTCCGGACAAAGACATGTGTATACAACTTGTGTAAGATCATAAAACAATGAATATCATCATGAATCAATAACATGTTTAGATCTGAAATCATGGCACTCGGGCCCTAGTGACAAGCATTAAGCATAACAAGTTGCAACAATATCATAAAAGTACCAACTACGGATACTAGGCACTATGCCCTAACAATCTTATGACTATTACATGATCAATCTCATCCAATCCCTACCATCCCCTTCAGCCTACCGGGGAATTACTCACACATGGATGGGGGAAGCATGGATGGTCGATGGAGAGGCGTCGTGGTGGTGATGGCGATGATCTCCTTCAATTCCCCGTCCCGGCAGGGTGCCGTAACGGAGCTTCTGGTCCCGAGACGGAGTTTCATGGCGGCGGAGTTCTGGACGTCTTCTCGAAATAGGTTGAACCCCCGGCGTTTTAGGTCGAAAGCCTTATGTAGTCCGAGGAGAGCGTCTGGGGCGGCCGAGGCGCCCTCACCATAAGGCGGCGCGCCCCTCCTTGGTCGCGCCGGCCTATGGTGTGGGGCCGTGGCCCCCCGGCTTGCCCTTTGGCCTCGTGAGTTCTCTGTGAAAATAGGCCCATTGCGATTATTTCCGGGGATTTTCCGAAAGTTGAGTTTCTGCACAAAAATAAGACACTAGGGCAATTCTGCTGAAAACAGCGTTAGTCCGTGTTAGTTGTATCCAAAATACACAAATTAGAGGCAAAACAATAGCAAAAGTGTTCAGGAAAGTAGATACGTTTTGGACGTATCAGTAACCACCATAGAAGTTCCAGTAAACATACAAAATGGCCATTAAAATGTACACAACAACTACAACATTGTGGTAATCTTGACAGTAAACAAATAATATGTTGAGAATGGTATATATCACCAATAACAACATCCTAAAGAATATGACCAAAAAATACACAAGCCTCCTGCATAATCTTCGCCACAAATGAAAGCAACAACATAATAGTAATAACAATAAGAAGTCTCATGCATAATTTTCATCACCAGTTGAGGTCTTACGCAATATTAATTAAAATAAAACAAGTTCTTATTACAGTAAGCACACATGATAGGTTCTCAAGATAGTAATTACGATAGTGAGTTCCTAACTATCACACAACATCAAGTACATGTAACATGAGTCAAACCCCATTCTTCTCATACAACATCAACAACAACCATTCCTTTTTGAAGGCCAGTGCAAGCTCCATTAGTTCTTGGAATAAGCGTTCACTGAAGCTTCACTTCAAATAAGATCGCAACTTGTCACTATAGGCCAAACTATGTATCAGATCAAATGTAGCCAGATACCTCCGGCATTGGTAAGGGCTTGGTTGACTTCAAAGCATCATTGAATGATGTCTTCATATATCCAAGCATGAAAAAATATATCACCGGTCCGCCGCCTCTTTTGGCAGGTTTTGGATCAGCCAATGAGAGAGAGAGGGGGAGAGAGAGAGAGAAAGAGAGAGAGAGAGAGCGAGAGAGGGAGGGAGGGAGGGAGGGAGAGAGAGAGGGATCGGAGAGGGAGAGGGGGATGGGGAGGGGAGGGGGAGAGGGACTGGTACAGGGAGAGAGAGAGAGAGAGAGAGAGAGAGAGAGAGAGAGAGGAGAGGGGGAGAGAGAGCGAGAGAGGGGGAGAGAGGGAGCGGGGAGGAGAGGGGGAGGGAGAGAGAGAGAGAGAGAGAGAGAGAGAGAGAGAGAGAGAGAGAGAGAGAGAGAGAGAGAGAGAGAGAGAGAAAGAGAGAGAGAGAGAGAGAGGGAGAGACTTCGTTGCCTTGTAGTGTTGGATCCACAACAGTCTTAACATTTATCATAGCACCTTCAACACTGGCATATTCTTTTGAGTATATGGTACATTATAAACTGAGTTGTAGACTATTTTGGTTTTACAGCAACTTGTTTTCTTGTCAGCAGGGAAACACACACAACGTGAAGTTACATAGACCAACCTAGTTTTGGTATTGTACCAAAGAATAGATATTGTCTATAAAAAAATCTAATGTTGATGTTTTGTCGTGCCACACCCATCTTGTCTTTTTGGCCACCTACATGATAGTTTCCTCTGCAAGTGTACATGCATTCGCTTTCCCGCATTGTTGTATTAATAAAATCAGGTGAGAAAACCTCTTAGTCCATGTATTATGGCATACTTATTTGTGGGCATTATTAGTATATGTATTCTCTTTCCCTCATTGTTGTATTAATAAACTCATGCGAACAAACCTCTTAATCCATGCAATTTCACAGAGTGGAGGAGGAGTACTGACGAGAGAGAGGCCAAATCTGTTGGGCCTTGCATGGGGATGCAAATACAACCTATTTCCACGTGGTGGCCAATGGGCACATAAGGAAGTGCAACATCACTGTACTCTCCGACATTGCCTTTGATGAATCAATCTATCCGACATTGTTGCCGACTTGGCATGGCCACTATGCAACGGCCAACGCGATGATCTGGATGGGCCACAACCTGGCCGATCTTGCGTGAAAGAAACAAACTCTAGGGTTTTCGAAAAGATCTTTAAGCCGATCAACAAGATAATTCAACAGATTAAGGCCGAAGCGGGTCGGTGGTGCCCTATCCCTGCCCAACACCTAGCCATTGCATTTTTGTGTTTCCGTTTCTTTTCTTCTCTCTATCTTTTGCAAGGTTGTGTATTGTTGTTTAATGGGTGTTTAGGTTTTCGATCGTGTCTCCTAGCGACCTTTTGTACTCGTTCCTTCTGATAGACTGCAACCACTTTGTTGGTTTTCCCTCTTCTATACTAACCAGATGAATGTCTATAGGTTGCTATGGGTTCTCAAGTTTTTATCACCGTACCAGTTGCCTTTGCAAGTTTTTTATCAGGCACCTGATGGAGTGCACGCGCTGTGGCATCGACTGACTGTGGCGCTAAAGGTACGATCATGTGCCTGCTTGGGTCTGACAAGACACGCTCCGCATTCCCAAAGACAGCGGCGCAGAGTCTTTTGGCGACGAAGCATCAGACTCGGACTAACATGGCCAACTGATGAGGGATGAACATTACTCATGTGGTGTTCCCGTATTACTTAGTTGGGACAAGGGGTATTGCGTCTTGTCTGTTTGGTCAGTTACATGTTTGTCGCCTCCGTATTTGTAATATTTGCGGCACTGCTGCTTGTGCAAATGATGTTCAAACTGCTATCACATGAGGATTGCCAAAGGGCATCTAAAAAAAGGATTGCCAAAGGGTTCCATCACCATGCTGAAACCACACCTCACAAGGGTGATGGTGCATCAATTGATTCACATGCCGTAGTTCTCCCCTTTTCGAACAAAGGGTGTTATTCAAATATATGGAAGGCACTATTGGTAATTCATTGCCAGAAATTTTGTTGACCCGAGTAATATTTGAATGGTTATGGAAAGTATATTGTATTACTACGGAGTCGACGTAAAAGCCTTCTAGATTTCTTCTCATATTCCTATGGAGAATCAGACAAATTGGGTTAGTCATTTTGCTACCTATCTATACCTAATAATAAAGAGAGGATTGTTTCCGTCGTCCAACATTTTTTTTGGACTGTTTTACCCTTCCACCAAATCATCATTTAATAAATCCAACTGCCCATTACAGGTTTGGTTATTTTTCTTTCTGATGATTCTTCCCACCGAACGATCTCGTTACCATAAAGACCGATCGAGCCACGAGAGAAGAGATAGCTAGGCGAACACGGGACAATCTATCGTTGCTTTCGTTTGAACGCCACAGAGGAAAGGAAACCAGAGTCCTGGTCCTGGTTTGAGATTTTTTTCCTGCCAATCTCCATCCATAAATAAAGACCTAGGAAAACCAATGAAAGAGCAAGATCTATATCCCGTGTTTTGTGTGCTTGATGACAACACTTGAATAATTCTAACCGTGCACAAAGATTATCTTTGATGGATTTGCAGATGTACGGTGCCCTCGCTGAACATACTTTGATCGGAAGGGCGCAGATCTTAGGTTTTCTCGGCTTTGTGTGTGTGCGAGGTGACATGGTAGGAGAGGAAAAGAGGAAAAGCGCTTCAGCCAAGCGGTACTACCTGTGAGCGGTAGTACCGCTACCCTATCGTACCGCCCTGCAGACGCTCCGGAGATTGCACCGAAAATGTCCCACGTACGTGTTATGGTACCGCTGCACTTAGCGGTAGTACCGCTCCAGAGTGGTAGTACTGGTACCGCTTTAGGCCCGAACTTAAGTTACGGCAAACACTGTACCGCCTTGGTACCGCCCGGCATCCAAAAGCTCGAGGCCATTACGGTACTCGAAGGTACCGCAAGCGGTAGTACCGCTATGCTTCCACGTGGACAAGTTCTGTGGGGATTTCGAATCCAGAGCGGTAGTACCTTCCACAAGCGGTAGTACCGCTGGCGTAAATCGCACATAACGGTTGGATTTGGAGGGACCTATATAAAGGCCCCTTCTTCCCCAGCTCTTAGCTCTTCTCTCTCCTCTCCTCCATTGTTGCTGAGCTCAAACCTAGAGGATCTCCCTCCCTACCCAACCAATCTTGCTGATACTTTGAGGAGTGGTGGAGGAGACCCCGATCTATCGTTCTACCGAGAGAAATTTCACCAATTCGTGGTAGTCCTTAGTGGATCTTGGTGGTAGAGTTCCTATTGTGGAATCTTGGAAGAAGTGCATCCATGGAGGCTAGCTTGGTGTTGTACTAGCCCCATGGGTTGTTGGGAGCCTCCTTGTGGTGTGGAGCTCGCCCCAACCTTGTGAAGGAATCACCGCCTCGACCGGTGCCTTAGTGGAGAAGGGGGAGCACCTTTGTGGAGCTCTCTCGAGGAAGAAGGTGAGGCCTTCCTTCGTGGTGTGGCCGTCTAGCCTCTTGTGTGAGGCTAGCACCTCCTCAACGCAGACGTACTTCCTATTGTGGGAGGAACTGCGACAAAAACCTCGCCTCGTCTCCGCGCCCTCCGGTTGTCCCGCTCCTTACTCTTACTACCTTTTGTTGTTCCTTTGCTTGTTGTACTTGTCTAGGATCATTGTAGGATCACCCCCATCGCTAAAGCTATCACCTTTATCTTCCGTTGCACTAAAAATTGAAAAAGACTAAAACTTGACGTAGCGCCCATTCACCCCCCCTCTTGTTCGCTACGATCCATTCAATTGGTATCAGAGCAAGGTTTTCTTGCTCGGGCTTTACCGCCTAAGAAATGGCCGAACAAGAGAATGGAGAGAATGGGTTCCTTCCCGGTGAGCAATCACCTCCACCATCAATAGTCGATAGCACTCCGGCTACTTTGGATGACCTCAAGAAATTGGAGTCATCCATTGTATCTCAAATGAAGGCTATGATGATGGAGTTGATTGCCCCCAAACCAACCCCCATTATAAATCCTAATTCTAGTGTCGATGTTCCTCCACTACAAGTCAACACTCTTCCTCTTGGTGATTTTGTCGTGCAATCGACAAAACCACCTCGAGAAGGGGAACTTGAGGACATTGGCACTTCATCAAAAGGGAAGGATGAATCACCGGTTGAGGGACAATTAGGAGGTTATCATGCGGTGCCCCCACCAAGTGATTACTCCCTAAATGTCCCAATACCCATGCCACGTATATTGACTCATGGCTCACCACCACTACTTGATTCCAATACCTTTGAAAATTGGCAATTCTTGATGAAATCTCATGTGCGCAGCGCTTCTACCGAACTTTGGCGCATCATTGAGGAAGGTTATTCACCAAGAGACCCAAAGAACTTGACAAGAAGAGAGGTCGTGGATGATCAACTCAACGCCACCGCCATCAACATGATTCACATGGCCGTCACACCCAAGGACCGTGCTCATATCCGCTCGCTCAAGACCGCCAAGGAAGCATGGAATAAACTCGACAAGCTCTTCCTCGGAAACGAGAGCATCCAAAGCTCTCGCTTCGATGAAGTGAACAATATGGCGGACAACTTCGTCATGAATGAAGGAGAATCACCCGAAGAGATGTACCGGCGCCTTATCGCTCTCGCCGTGCAAATGCAAGATCTTGGAGCAACATTTGTGGATGACCCTTGGATCAAGCGAAAGTTCTATAATGCTCTTCTTCCTTATGAGGAAGTGAAGTTGACGGCCATCCGCCAAAATGCCTCCTTCCGTGCTATGACATCCGATGAAGTCCTTAGTGAAGTCATCGCTTTGGACATCTCCAAGAAGAATGCGGAAGATCTTGTTGCTCGTGCCCACAACGTCCGTAAGCCCAATCTTGCGTTGAAGATGAAGGTGCATGAGGCTAGTGAGAGTGATGAGGATCCCATCGAGTGGAGTCCGGATGACCTCAAGGCAAATTATCATGAACACATGGCCCTTGCCGCCAAGAGCTTTTGGAGTGGGAACAAGACACGGGGCTCAAAGCTAAGAAGATACTCTCCCACAAGTCCAAGAGAAGAGCAAAGAGGGAAAGCTTGCTATAATTGTGGTGACACAAGTCACTTTGTTGCCGATTGTATCTTTGAGAGAAGAGAAGACAATGGTGGAAAGCTTGTACGAAAGGACAAGTTCAAATCTCTCTCAAAAGGTTACTCCAAGTTCTCTTCCAACTCCGGAGACTCCAAGGCCACCTACACCAAGAAGACTAGAGCTTTCATTGTTCGTGAGGAATATACCTCCGATGAAGGTGAAGAGCACAAAGACAAGGAGGAAAGGGAAGTGGCCGCCATCGCCATCTCCACTCCCTCCACCTCCCTCTTCGACCCTCCAAACGAGAACCTCATCGTCAACAACTTCCATTGTCTTGTGGCAAAGGTATCTTCGGAGACTCATGATAAGGAACTTGTGACTCAAGATCATGTTGAAGCGGAATTGGAAATTATCTCTCTCACTCAAGCTTATGAGGAAGAATGGTGCATGCGCATGTCTCTTGAAACTAGTGCTATTGTTCTTGAAGATTCCAACAATTACTTCATCTCCCGACTCATCGAGGATCAAGATTATGCTCTTGGTTGGTTGAGAAGACATAATGCAAGACTCTTGGATATCATTTCTCGCCAAGAAGAAGCCTTGGATGAGTACTTTCGTTTGAGCAAGGAGAAGGTGTCTTGTTGTGATCATGAAGAGGAGATTGCCACTCTAAAGAGACACAAGGCCACGCTTGTTGAAGAGATTGATAGGCAAAATGAGTCCTTGATGGAGTACTTTCGCTTGAGTAAAGGAAAAGATTCTTGTTGTGCCCACGAGGACGAAATTGCAACTCTAAAGAGAAGAAATGACAAGCTTATGGTGATCAAGATCATGTATGAGGAAGCCTTGGTGGAATATAAACGGGCAAGCAAGGACTATATTTGTCGCAACCATGAAGATGATATTGCCACCTTGGAAAGACAAAAGCGCTCACTCTTGACAATGAATTCTCTTCAAGAGGAAGCTTTGTTGGAACATTTCCGGGTGAACAAGGAGAAAGAGGCTCAAGAATTCGACATCACTCATCCTCATCCGGACCATGCTCATGAAGTCAACCGTTTGAAGTCCAAAATCGAAAGACTTCAAATTCAAGCAAAGTACTTGGAAGGAGTCATTGAACATAGAGATAAGACCAATGAGGACTCTTGCAATGAAGAAGGAGTGGCTATAAAGCCAAAGGAGAAGAGAAGAAGGAGGATCAAGATAAAGAGGAGCATCAAGATAGGGCCCATTGAAAAATGGGTCCCTATCTCCAAAGCTTGATCCATGAAGGTCTTTGCTTCCGGTGGAGCTTCATTGGTGGAAGATTGAAGCCACATCTCTCTTGACCGGAAGCAAAGATGGTGTTGTCGCCCTCGAGCTTTCTTTTACTCTATCTCTCTTATGGCGTCAACACAAGCAAGCTTAAAGGTATTGGGCCTTGACAAGGCGGTGGCAACACCCGGCCTTGTCAAGACCCTTGTTTACAATATTCTTTCCGTTCATTGTTTTACATGCTTGGGTCTTTGTACCTACTATCATGAACATGTAGTGGTTCTCTTGCGGAGCTAGTCTCTTCAAGAGGCCACGGTCTAGGACTAATAGAAAATGCTTCTTTGTGTAGAGATCGTGTTTTGTAGGAATTGCGTTGGAGATAATGAATGAAGACTCTCACAAGATCAAGTTCAACGCAAACTCTATGCCATGATCCATGCAAGAAGGAGCAACAATGGAATGGAGTTGGTGCTCAAGATTTTGGATATCTTCATTGGCAAAGAAGGAATCCATTTTATACTCCTTGCCATACTCTTCCCAACTTCTTGGGGTTGCCGGAAGTGAGAGACAAACCTTAGTTGGAGACACTCAAGCATGATGATGGAGTGTGAGTCTATTGTGTGTTTGTGGTTTGTGTGATGAGACTCTTTTGATGAAGATGATAGTTCCTTGGAGGGGGCAAAGTGCTTCTTGTGAGAAAGGAGATGCAATTCCCCCGGTTACCGTAGGAAGGATGGGTGTTGGCACTCGCCAACCTCAAAAGCTACCTTCTACGAGTTCCGGGGAAGGACGAAGTTCCATCTATATGGAGCCATCTACACCACAAGGCCGAGCTTCTTCCATTGAACAACCAAGTGAAAGATCACCTCGTCCACAACTTCAAGTTCGGCATCAACAACTATGAGGGTCAAGGCGAGGACCTAAACCATAATGAAGATCAAGGGACCACACAAGAATCGATTCTATTGGTCCATTCTCGCCGGGGTTCTAATGCGTCAAGACTCCTTCATGACTCAAGCAAAGTACATCAAGATATACTCAAGAGCAAGATATGAAGGGGTCCAACGGTATAGAAACCCCAAGCTCATAAAGAAGTTTCAATGAGACCGACAAGCCAATGGACTCACTCTCTACCGACCGACGTCAAGGTTTGCCTCTCTACCCTTGTGCTTCTCATCCGGACGTCGTGTCAAGAGTGGATAATACCACTTTTGTACTACATGTCTAGATGTAGAGCACGCATGAATATAGGGGGAGTGCGGTTTAAACTTATTGAGCTATCCCTCCCCCCATAATGCATAAAGAAATCCAAAGCATATGCTATTTGTCAATTAAGTGACTAATGAGCTTCATGTTGAGTTGTAGCCGTGAGTCCTAGATACATCTACGCGACCTCACACTACTAAACTCTTACACGATGGCTTTGGCCACCAACCACCTCCTTGACGAGCTTTTGTTTCTTTTGATTTCTTTTCTTTGTTTCTTTGTTCTTCTTTCCTTCATGATCTTCATGGGAGATTCACCCAAGCTTGGCTTTTAATGTTTTGATTCTTGCAAGCTTGGTTGGGTAGTACCTTAACAGTTCCGTAATCTAATCCCAAGCCATCATCCACCTCTTGAACCAACTCAGTCTAAAAGCACAAGTCTACACCAAAATCTGAGGTTTTTGAATTTGGAGGACGGTACTACCGCTTCTTGGGCCGGTACTACCGCTCTGGGGCAGTTCTCTGACGAAACTGAACAATTATCCCCAGAACGGTACTACCGCTCTAAGTACCGGGCCAGTACCGGTAAGCGGTACTACCGCTTTTAGGAGCGGTACTACCGCTTGCATCTTTTGACAAGAGGTACCGGTTGGGGTCGGGTTTACCCCAAATCACCACAACTCCTCTTCCACCTCAAGTCAAAAGCTCCTCCAAGCTCAAGACCTCGAGGAGATCGGCCCCGATCTCCTTTTCCAGCCGCCGCCGGCCAAATCTCCTCCGTGGAGAAGCTTCCCCAACCCCTTCTCCACCATGTCCTCCGGTATGAACCCTAAATTCTCTCTCTAGGGTGTGTTGAACTCCCTAGATGCATATGCTAGGGTTTGTTGGAGTTTTGTGGTGGAGAAGCATTCTTGGAAGCTATTCATGTCCAGGGATACTAGCTAGCAACAATGTGTGACTCTAGATCGATTTTACCATGGACCCGATCTTGATTTGGCTGTGCGGAGCTTAAGCGGTAGTACCGCTCGTCCTCGGGCGGTACTACCGGTCAAAGCGGCACTACCGGACTGTAATGCGGTACTACCGCTCTATCTAAAGTCACCAATGTTGCTTGTTAGTGTCCTCTTTGATCTTTAACTCCATGGCTTGTGCACTTATCCCCTATTCCCTCCCAAAAACTTTGCTTTTCACAGGATCATCTAGACCCCAAGGTGGAGGCAAGGTCAACCCTCCTCTCGTCGTCTTCGAGAAGATGAAGATCAAGATGAGATTTTACCGGCAAGGACCACCAAGCGTCAAAGGGATGCAGCAGCAGCGGCAGCGGGCAAAAGGACCGTTCGGGGTCCTCAAGTTTCTATGAAAGATCTCAAGAAAGCCCAATTCTTGCAAGTTCGAGGGGCCAATCCCTACCTTGTGCCAAAGAACTCTCGTCTCTGCCCCAACACCTTCTTCTACCATGCCGATCAAGACAGGATTTACAATGATGTCTATGGGTCAAAGGAGTTTCGGTGCTGCCCTCAATTCTCTATCAACATGGAAAAGCTCCAAGCCAAGCCCGAGTACTTTGGAGAAGCACTCGAGATATGCGAAGAACAAGGTCTTATCCCTTTGATGACTTTCTCTCACGACTACTCCAAGGAGATAATCTGCCAGTTCTATGCCACTGTCGTGTTCCTTGAGGATGAGGATGGTTTCCGCTCCTTGAAGTGGATGACTAGGGAGCATGTGATGGAAGCCACATGGGAAGAGTTTGCTAGGGGCATTGGATATGAACTTCCCGAGTTTGAAATCAACTTCTTCAAGATCCATCTCCAAGCCAAGCCCATGGCCAAAGAGAAGATGGCCAACCTCTACATCCCCGGAAGGATGTTGTGTGGAAGTGCTTACAACCTCCTTCCCGTCTACGACATCATGAACCGCATCTACCGCAGCACCATCAACCCCAAAGACACCAACCATGATGAGGTACATGGCTTCCTTGTGAACCTTCTCGTGCGCACCCATGAGATGAGGGGTAGTGGGAAACAATTGGATATCATGGACTTCATTTGGCATGAGATGCGTGATTGTGCTTTCCTCCGCAAGCTCCCTCAATATGCGCCCTTCATCATGAGGCTTATTTGCCGAAAGTGGGATCAAGCAAACCGTGGAGATCTTCTTGAGCAATGCCGCCCCAACATCACTATCCATAAGGAGAAGAGCCCCCTTGTCAAGAAGCATGACCCTCCAAGGTATGGCAAGAATGCACCCAAGGACAAGGACGAAGACGAAGCCGATAGTGATGATTCCGATTATGTGCCCAACTCCGTCAAGACCAAGGGCCTCTTCGCCAAGCTCACCGCTCGCCTCAAGAAGTCCTTTTGCTTCAAGGAGGACCTCCAAGATAGGATGTATCAAGCCCACCATGTCAACAAGAAGATTCGCCAACACCAAAAGGCAATGATGAGGCATATGCAGCTTCCTGTCTCTGAGGGCTCTGAGGACAACATCACCCCTCCCGGTGAGTGGAAGTCCAAGCTTGCTTGGTCGAGCTCCGAGGACTCCATCCCCGAGCACATGGTTCGTCCCTCTCCACCACCGCATGGTAAAGGCCAACTTGAAGATGAAGAGGAAGAGGACGAGGAGGATGACGAGGAGGACGAGGAGGATGATGAGTGATTCGCCTTGGGACGTTAGCATGCTCCTTCTCCCTTTTTGGTGTCTAGATGCCAAAGGGGGAGAAGTTGATCTATTAGGACGGGAATTTGCATGGGGATGCCAAGGGCTTGGTGCTTCGTTTTGGTTCTTTTGGCCTTGGCATCATGTCTTTCCCTAGTTATTCGGAACTTTGAACTTATTCGTATGTGTGCTCGCTACTCTATTTGTGGATCTCCCGATCCCCCGGTTTGTATTAAGACTTAATCGTTCGTAGCTTAATGGTCTTCACTATTTATCCTTTGTTTGGCTACATAAAATCCTATGGAGGCTCTCTTTATTATGAGTTTGGGTTTTCTCAAGGCAAAGGTATGAAAAGTTTCACCCAAACTCTACTATATGCACTATTCTTGCCTCCATAGTGTGCTTGTGCTATATGATCTTGTCATATGTTCTCCTTAGCACTTGTGCTAGGTTTGTAGAATCTAGGGGGAGTTTCTCTCTAGGATGCATGCATTTGTATACAAATGCATATTTCAAATATGCACGCATCTAGGGGGAGCTCCATCTACTTCTTACAAATCAAGAGCCTTATCATAATATCATATGCTATGTTGCAAATTCTTGTGTTGTCATCAAACACCAAAAAGGGGGAGATTGAAAGAGCAAGATCTATATCCCGTGTTTTGTGTGCTTGATGACAACACTTGAATAATTCTAACCGTGCACAAAGATTATCTTTGATGGATTTGCAGATGTACGGTGCCCTCGCTGAACATACTATGATCGGAAGACTGAAGCGTAGATCTTAGGTTTTCTGGTTTTGTGTGTGTCGCGAGGTGACATGGTAGGAGAGGAAAAGAGGAAAAGAAGTTTTAGCCAAGCAGTACTACCGGTACCAGAGCGGTAGTACCGCTACCCCACCGGTACCGCTCTGCATCGCCTGAGATTGCACCGAAAATGTCCCATTAACGTGTTACGGTACCGTTACGGCACTCGAGCGGTAGTACCGCTCCAGCGGTAGTACCGCCTCGTACCGCTTAGGTACCGTAACTTGTTACGGCAAGGCTCGTACCGCCTTGGACCGCCCGCATCCAAGAAGCTCCGAGGCCATTACGGTATTCTCGAGCGGTACCGCAGCGGTAGTACCGCCATGCTTCCACGTGGACAAGTTCTGTGGGGATTTTGAATCCAGAGCGTAGTACCGCTTTAGGCAAAAACTGCACATAACGGTTGGATTTGGAGGGACTTATATAAAGGCCCCTTCTTTCCCAGCTCGTTTTTAGCTCTTCTCTCTCTCTCCTCCATTGTTGCTGAGCTCAAACCTAGAGGATCTCCCTCCCTACCCAACCAATCTTGCTGATACTTTGAGGAGTGGTGGAGGAGATCCCGATCTATCGTTCTACCGAGAGAAATTTCACCAATTCGTGGTAGTCCTTAGTGGATCTTGGTGGTAGAGTTCCTATTGTGGAATCTTGGAAGAAGTGCATTCATGGAGGCTAGCTTGGTGTTGTACTAGCCCCATGGGTTGTTGGGAGCCTCCTTGTGGTGTGGAGCTCGCCCCAACCTTGTGAAGGAATCACCGCCTCGACCGGTGCCTTAGTGGAGAAGGGGGAGCACCTTTGTGGAGCTCTCTCGAGAAGAAGGTGAGGCCTTCCTTCGTGGTGTGCCTAGCCTCTTGTGTGAGGCTAGCACCTCCTCAACGCAGACGTACTTCCTATTGTGGGAGGAACTGCAACAACAAACCTCGCCTCGTCTCCGCGCCCTCCGGTTGTCCTGCTCCTTACTCTTACTACCTTGTGTTGTTCCTTTGCTTGTTGTACTTGTCTAGGATCATTGTAGGATCACCCCCATCGCTAAAGCTATCACCTTTATCTTCCGTTGCACTAAAAATTGAAAAAGACTAAAACTTGACGTAGCGCCCATTCACCCCCCCTCTTGTTCGCTACGATCTCTTCAACCAACTATGTCATGATCGATGCCCCCCCGCCCAGTAGCCGAACGACGGCTCTAGATCCTTTTCCGCCGCCGCCGAATCGCTGGTCGAGAAATATGTGATCGGAGAGTCAGGTTGTGTCCTCAAGACGAGGTGGCGATCCACGTGATCAGAGAGCTAGGTTGTGTCGTCAAGATGAGTTGGCGATCAGAGCTGCCTCCATGGCCGTCCCACTCTGCGCCAAGATTGCCGGCGTCCTGTCTCTATGGTCGGCCGTCGCTCTAGCTCCATGGCCAGAAGAGCATAGGAGTTTAACAACCCCACGTAGTGGAGGACTGCAGCCTAGCCGTTCTTCTTATCCCATGGTACAGGTTCCGCGGTGGCTGGTGACGAGGATCTGCGTTGGTTGGTTAGGCTGTTTTGGTTTTGCTGCTCCAGAGAAAGACCTCCTGAGCCAATCCCCTATAAACTGTTGGTTTGCTTGTGCCGCACTGCATGGAAGGACGCAGGTCACCCCGGACCCGGAGTCCAGCAAGAAGGGGAGAGAGATGCGGCGGCATCTGGTCACGCGCTCACAGCAGCACCTGGTCTCCAACCATCAGGGCGTGGTCGTGTGGAGAGCCTGGGGCTCAATAGTTGGAACTTTTACATGGATGCGATCTTCCTGGTCCCTGATCCCTGCTCCTTAATCCTCTGATATGGATTTGATTTTCTGGTGAAACAAATGTCCCATGTTGGCGACCAAAGCGCACCTCAAGGTCATGCCGATATTGTTCTGCCTTGCCTTTGGGCTGTGACTTCAGATGTAGTACTTGGTCTCGTTGTTATCCATCGATTCCAAGTGTGAGCCAAGGAGTACATGGTGCTTCAGATATACTACTTGGTATTGGATATCCATGGATGCAAAGAGTTATACTGAGAACAAGTCTACTGAATTTTATATTAGCTTATCCATTGATCTAACTGAAGACATGTTCTTGGAAAATATTGGAACTTACGGTTCTAGAGATATGACGAAGGATCATAATCTTGACGGTGGATTTAGTCCAGTCCTTGATACATCCTTATAATTATGTGCAAAACTGCGTTAAAAAAAAAGATGTGCAAGATAATGCTACGTGGCTTGAGTTTTCCTTTCGGAGATTAACATGGCATGCCTCTAAAGTGATGCACTTTAATTACTACTGCTACCGAGTACTTGCAGATTTGAAATAATTTTTACATATTTGCAAACATGAATGACTCTGGGATTTTTTTTTTCACCAGAGTAAAAGCATGGGACTCCACGGACTGGAAATTTTGGATCTAATCACTCCTATTTCACTCCATTGGGATGTTTACTGCTTTGTTGCAGTTCTGGAGACTTTTCCCTTCATAAAATGCCCCATTGACCTCTTCATAAAATGTCGGTACTCGGTACCTATTATATATGTTAAATCTTGCTCCTTAAGGTGCTTCCAAATTACATTTTTTCGGTATTAATTTTTTCCTATTGCAAGATTGGTGAAATATATGGATCAAGTTTTTTTTTTTGAGAACCATATATTTCATTAATTGAAAACCAAGTTACATGAAGCAACACATGTGAAAACTAAAAGATAATCCGGGATAAAATGATTATCCTGAATTTGCAGATAAAATCCTAAAAGATCGAAAAATACAAAACGATCTCTAGAGTTTCCTGCAAGCACCGTAGCCAGCGGCCGCCGCCCAATTCCAACGCCGTCGAGACGGACGCAAGAAGTGACGCGGAGCCTCCACCATTGCAAGATCCAAAAAAAAAACATCGCCAACGAGGCTTTGTGAGTCGATGAATGCCCGCTGCAAGCAGCGAGGCACATGTCGCTGTGGCACGTCGACCAGGGGACATCACCGTGCTAGATACGCTGCCTCCCATCGACGAAGTCGGAGAAGAACCGCATATCCACCACCTCCGGACCAACATCTTCGCTCCAGAAGAACCACCTCGCCCCGGCCCCCAGCGCCATCGTGGACAACGACAAGCGCCAGTGACACGTCGAGAAACATAACTCGCCAGATCCGAAGACTGGCGAGAAGACCAAGCTGCCGACCTAAAATATCGACAAGCACACGTTGCCAACAACTCCGAGACGCCGCCGTGATGGTCGCCGCAGGTGTGGGAGTGGAGATGAGGCAGATTTATTTGCCCGGGCGCCGCTCCCACCACCCCAACGACGCACCGCAGCAGCCAAGCCCTAACTACAAAATGGAGGAGGAACGAGGGCCCCTCCCCCTACTGCCGCCGGAGCGGCAAGCGGAGGGAGAAGGGCCCAGATCTCACACCAGTGGAGATTGTATCTGGCCGCCCTGATCTCCCGAGAGTTGGGCGTTAGAGGGAAGCTATATATGGATCAAGGTTAGTGAGTTCATCGGAAGGAGAGAACGGGAAAAGAGAGGTATATGAGTAGAGGGGCAACTCTCAGGATTTAGGATATTAGAATAAGACATAAGATCGGGGGAAGCTTCTAAAAAACTAAAAGAAAACCTTCCAAACACACTATTACATGTTTGATGTTTTGCCCTAATACACGGGGAAAAGACGCCAATCAAATGATCTATGCCATTTATCGGCATAGGGATTTACACCTAGTATGAGATGTCTATTTTACTTCATAAATATGACACCGTAGCAACGCACGGGTTTTGTGCTAGTATTACCTAAATTCGAGATATCGTTGACAGAGAGTTTATTTGACATTGTCAGATTATTACCACTATTAATACACTCTTTTCCTGCCTATTCGGCCATATGGTATCCAGTCTCTCTGATGGATATGAAATCGGAACTACAAATCGTTTGCAGCGATTTATAGTTAATTCAAGCTCTGGGTTTGCCGGAAGGGCATTGCTACACAGTGCTCAGGCACCGGTTAGTCTTACACGGTGCCCCACCCAAATATGGAAAACCATGTGCAACTGTTGTAGTGCTTTTCCAAAAATAGGAATATTTGTTCCCCACCGTAGTATGAAGAAGTGTGACCACAGAAGTGCAACCCCCCTCACCCCAGGTCCTTCCTTCGGTCCTTCGCATGCCCCTTCTCCAGCGCTGTCGCTATCACCATTAAATTATTTGCAAATATATCGAACACAAGACATCCCTAGAAGTATTAAAAATTTGAAAATAAAGAAAGATGTAACTAGTATGTCATTCGTTGTTTGCATAATCACTTTTAAGGATGTAAAAAAGGCAGCGCTGGGAAAACTAGTTTGTGCTATGTTTGGTGTATTATTACTACGCCAAAAATACATCCCACTTGGCACCTTGATCCTTCCTACATTCTGGTTTAGATGTGAAAAATGATATAAGTTACATCCAGGATTGAGGAAAGAACCAATATTGTTATAGTCTTCCATTGTTCGGGATGTAGAAAATAAGAGAAATGTACATCTACTGGAAAAAATTACATTCAAAAAATGACGGGGAAATGCACTAACTCCATCTCGTCATAATGTAATTATTGTCAATATTTTACATCCACAATAATCACTGCTTAATTACTACCGGTCTAGATGTAAAAAATTAAGAG
Organism: Lolium multiflorum; assembly: GCA_030979885.1. Classification (NCBI taxonomy): domain Eukaryota; kingdom Viridiplantae; phylum Streptophyta; class Magnoliopsida; order Poales; family Poaceae; genus Lolium; species Lolium multiflorum. The sequence continues at coordinate 95,533 of JAUUTY010000123.1, forward strand.
GCAAAAATTAATCTGCAAAAAGTTATATCCAGGGAACATAATTTAAAACTTCTATTCATCTGAGAGTAACAAAATTACATCACCTGTATGCATTAGACGCATAAATCATCCAAATCTCCATTTAGTTACAGCTCGGCAATCAAAAACATAAAATATGCAGAGAACAATCTCAAAAACAAGCAGCCAGTTTCACTATGGATTAAAAGATGAAGTTGCCAGATCGGGTTGTGATTGGAAGAAAAGAAACACATATCACAGGGAAAAACACCAAGCAAGGATGGTGCTCATAGGACCGTGAGGAGGCGAAATCCTACCCAGATTGTGCAAACACAACCTTTTTCTTCTCCTTGTCGATGAACAAAATTGGCAGCAACGGCTTCATAGCTCGACATGGTGTGCGCCCCATAAGAGTCCCAAATATCACCACCATATTCTGATGAAGGAGAGAATCAGAAGCACGACGAAAAGAGAAATCAGCGCCGCGGTGTTAAAACACCAGAGAAGCAAACAACGAGAGAACAAAAGGTATGGTTTCTGCATCACTCACCAAAATCTACTGAAATCCATCACGGTTTTGACGGAGCACCGCGCCGCCGATGCTCCTCCACCGTCCAGTCTCAACAGAGGTGGGTCGATCCGCTGGTCCGAGCCGCCGATGTCCATCCCTCCGAGCCCTCTCGCCACTGCCATCGCCATCGGACGCGCCGATCTGCGTGTCCGCGCCATCGGCGCTCCTCCCCAGTTCTCTAACGAACTAGGACGACCATCCCCGCGGCTAGATGCGCCTCCTGCTAGACCGCTCGCCGCCGTCGAGGCAGATTTCGCGCTGGAGATGGAGGAGACCAGTGCAGGGGAGAGAGGCGAAAGAGGAATGGGGAACGAACTTCTCGATTTTTTTTTTTTTGAAAGCCGAACTTCTCGATTCCTGATGTGTGAGGCGTCAAACACGGGGCGACGGTAAGCGGTCTGTGTTTGGACGCTAGCGCAGCTTTTTCCAGGCCGCACGATCGCGCGACGCGCGCGAGGGGTGAGCACTTTGTATGACCGGACGGTGCCCAGGCAATAGTTAGATTTTGGGTTGCCGGAAATATAATTCTGAAGTTACAAGGGACAAAAACAAACACTTATCCTGCCTATTTAATTTTGTGCATGAGGGTAACCCAAGAAGTGTTCCTAAACACATTCTGAAGATGCAAACTTTTGTTGTTGGACGTGCGTCAAGCTTCATCTATTGCCGCAGACGTCAAGGATAACCAAATAAGCCGGTCGTGCAAGAACAAAAACGATCAGGGAACAGCAATGCAACATGCAAAGCTTGAGCCAATACCGTGTACCGGCACTGAAATTGATCCCTGCTACAGAAAACATTGGAGACGACACCTTAAATACAATTTTTACTATGCCAGTTGGGGAATTTAGGAGCCGTTGAAGCTACTTAATCTGACGGAAAAAGAGAGTACTAGAAATTATTGGAAAGTAAGAGGTAAGAAAGTACTGGAATTATTGATTTATATTAATTTGATAGAAGGGTAGTTAGGTAATTTCCTGTTCAGATGTCATCTCCCATCTCTCTGACTTCAGTCTCCATCCCGTCGAGACATGGAGCCGCCGCCACCATGTCCCCTCCTTCCGCCGTTGCCCTGACACCTGCGCCCTCTTGTCCCCGCCCACCGCTACCCCCGCCCCGCCGGCGTAGCACTTTGTCGCCGCCGCGCTCGGTCACCTCCGCCATCCTCTAGCCCCTACAGAAAATCTCCGGCCGCCACTCCGGCGGCCTCATCTTGTGTCGTGCCGCACGTTATTTGTTCTCCAGACGACGTTCTCCGTCCGCGAGGCGAGGACCTCCAGTTTACCCCCCGTGGTCCGCCGAGGCGAGGCAGAGGAGGTGGAGCCAGCTGTAGCCGCCGGGCGCGGTGTAGAAGCCGTGGGTGTTCAGGGCCGCCGGACGACTAGACTTTGGCGCTACAGTTCCTTTTTTCAGGGAAAAAAGGGAGTATTCATATAACAATTAGCTTTTCACGCATGACTACTCTCACTTGTATCTTCCTAACTGAAAGCTGAAACCATTAGTTTCTCCATGAAAATTCAGTTGTCAGATGACTACAAGAAAATGGGCTCTGGCTACTGTTTCTTGTCGTTCCGTAGAGTACATATCTTCAGATGTTTACCGCCAGAAAACACTAACATTTTCTATGGTTCCGTATAAAGCGAAGTCGATGCAATTGAAGAATGCACCTCAGAGACGATACGGGAAGAATAGATTGTGGCTTACGGGGATACTTGCTGTTTCTTCTTCTCTGGGGCCTCCATCTCTCCGCACTCCCCACACCCGAGCCAGCTAGAACTAAGGGCGTGTTTGATAGCCTGCATGCGATCCTTGCATCACTGGCGTAGCAAGATGGGCCTCTTTGTGCGTCGCGAACGGGCCATGGGCCATGAAACGCGGGTCGTTTGGTAGCCTATGCGGCCTTTTACGCGCCGGAGAAGAAAGCCATGTCCCATCGTTTGGTTGCCCATTTCCAGCCCAACTTGCACCACGATCAAAGATGACTTAGAAGAACAAGATCCTCACGATCACCACGATGAGGAGGAGATGATGTAATCTTTGACCCGGCTGGGACGTACCTCCGGCGGTGCTCCTTGTAGAGCATATACTTCCTCCGGCGCCAGCTGTGCTAATGGCACTGCCTCATCAATGGCCTGATCTTCCAGGAGCTCCTCTTCCAGGAAGGTGAGGTACTCTTGCTGCGCCTTCTCTAATGTTTCATACCCTCGGTAGCTGTTGTTGGAGTAGCCACTGACCTGGTCTTGACACACACTCCATGATTTGTAGATTCCTCGAACCCGTCCGCGAAACACCACATACCACTAGCACGGCATAAGAAGAACAAGTAATCGATCACAACCATGAAGCAATTCAGAAAAGAGCAATAGAACAACACAAGTGTTGACAGCAAATGATAAACTAACAGGGGCATGCATGATCATTCCAAAAGTGGATCACAAGTTCATCCTACACTACCGTGGTGTCATCCTACCACCACAACAAAAGTGGGTGTCATCCTAACACCGCAAGTTCACCATCACCTGATGTGTTAGTATATGATACGTCTCCAACGTATCTATAATTTCTTATGTTCCATGCTACTTTATTGATGATATCTACATGTTTTATGCATACTTTATGTCATATTTATGTTTTTCCGAACTAACCTATCGACGAGATGCCGTGCCGCCCTGTTGGCTGTTCTGGTTTCGTAAACCTAGTAAGGAAATATTCTCTAATCGGACGAAATCAACGCCCAACCTCTATTTTTCCACGAAGCTTCGAACACGAGAGCCGCCGTAGGATCCCCGTGGCCCCAGATGACAGGGCGCTGCGGCCCGGGCCGCGCCCCCTAGTGTGTCATCGCCCGTCGACCCTCCGACTCCGCCTCTTCGCCATATAAGGTCCCTGACCTAAACCCCGATACGAATAAGCCACGGTACGAGAAAGTTCCTGAGCCGCCGCCATCGCGAAGCCAAGATCCGGGGACAGGAGTCTCTGCTCCGGCACGCCGCCGGGGGGAAGTGCCCCCCGAAGGCTTCTCCATCGACACCGCCGCCATCTCCACCGCCATCTTCATCACCGCCGCTGCTCCCATGAGGAGGGAGTAGTTCTCCATCGAGGCTCGGGCTGTACCGGTAGCTATGTGGTTCACCTTCCTATGTACTTCAATACAATAATCTCATGAGCTGCCTTACATGATTGAGATTCATATGATGATGCTTGTAATCTAGATGTCATTATGCTAGTCAAGTGGGTTTTACTTATGTGATCCCTGAGACTCCTTGTCCCACGTGTGTAAAGGTGACAGTGTGTGCACCGTGTGGGTCTCTTAGGCTATATTTCACAGAATACTTATTCACTGTTATGAATGGCATAGTGAAGTGCTTATTTATATCTCTTTATGATTGCAATATGTTTTGTATCACTATTTATCTATGTGCTACTCATGTGATGTTATTAAAGTAGTCTATTCCTCCTGCATGGTGTAATGGTGACAGTGTGTGCATCGTGTAGTTCTTGTCGTAGATTATGATCATAATCTCTGTAGGTTATGGAGTTGATTATCGCTATGATAGTATTGATGTGATCTATGCCTCCTTCATAGTGTGATGGTGACAGTGTGCATGCTATGTTAGTACTTGGTTTATTTTGCAAAGATCTATTATGCTCTAAGGTTACTTAAACATGAATATCGAATGTTGTGGAGCTTGTTAACTCCGGCATTGAGGGTTCGTGTAATCCTACACAATTAGTGGTGTTCATTATCAAACAAGAGTATATGTAGCACAAAAGGAAGAGAACTTATTTATTATGTGATCAATGTTGAGAGTGTCCACTAGTGAAAGTATAATCCCTAGGCCTTGTTCCTAAATACTGTTATCGCTGCTTGTTTACTGTTCTACTGCATGTTTACTTTCTGCAATATTACTACCATCAACTGCACGCCAGCAAGCTATTTTCTGGCGCCGTACTACTGCTCATATTCATTCATACCACTTGTATTTCACTATCTCTTCGCCGAACTAGTGCACCTATTAGGGGTGTTGGGGACACAAGAGACTTCTTGCGTTGTGGTTGCAGGGTTGCTTGAGAGGGATATCTTTGACCTCTTCCTCCCTGAGTTCGATAAACCTTGGGTGATCCACTTAAGGGAAAACTTGCTGCTGTTCTACAAACCTCTGCTCTTGGAGGCCCAACACTGTCTACAGGAAAAGAAGCGTGATTAGACATTGATGACCCACAAGTATAGGGGATCGCAACAGTCTTCGAGGGAAGTATTACCCAATTTATTGATTCGACACAAGGGGAGACAAAGAATACTTGTAAGCCTTAACAACGGAGTTGTCAATTCAGCTGCACTGAAACAGACTTGCTCGCAAGAGTTTATCAGTAGTAACAGTTTTATGGCAGTGGGAATAGTGAAATAACAGCAGCGGTGAAATAAAGACAGCAGTAATGATTATAGTAAACAGCAGGATTAAAATACTGTAGGCACAGGGACGGATTTAACGGCGTTGCATGGATGAGAGAAACTCATGTAACAATCAAAGCAGGGCATTTGCAGATAATAATAAAACGGTATCCAAGTACTAATCAATCAATAGGCATGTGTTCCATATTTAGTCGTACGTGCTCGCAATGAGAAACTTGCACAACATCTTTTGTCCTACCAGCCGGTGGCAGCCGGGCCTCTAGGGAAACTACTGGAAATTAAGGTACTCCTTTTAATAGAGTACCGGAGCAAAGCATTAACACTCCGTGAACACATGTGATCCTCACATCACTACCATCCCCTCCGGTTGTCCCGATTCTTGTCACTTCGGGGCCATTGGTTCCGGACAGCGACATGTGTATACAACTTGCAGGTAAGATCATAAACAACGAATATCTTCATGAATCAATAACATGTTCAGATCTGAGATCATGGCACTCGGGCCCTAGTGACAAGCATTAAGCATAACAAGTTGCAACAATATCATAAAAGTGACATCTACGGATACTAGGCACTATGCCCTAACAATCTTATGACTATTACATGACCAATCTCATCCAATCCCTACCATCCCCTTCAGCCTACAGCGGGGGAATTACTCACACATGGATGGGGGAAACATGGCTGGTCGATGGAGAGGCGTTGGCGGTGATGGCGGTGAAGATCTCCTCCACCCCGTCCCGGCGGAGTGCCGAACGGAGACTTCTGGCTCCGCGACGAGTTTCGCGATGTGGCGGCTCTCTGAGGGTTTCTAGCGACTTCGACTTCTCTCCGTGCGTTTTTAGGTCGAACCCGATAAGTAGTCCGAAGGGGAGGCCGCCGAGGGGGCCACACCACATGGCCGCGCGGGCCCCCCCGGCCGCGCCGCCCTATGGTGTGGGGCCCTCGGGCCTCCACCTCTCTTGCCCTTCTGGCTCCGTCAATATTCTGGTAAAATAGGGCCTTCTGCATAAATTCCGAGGATTTTCCCGAAAGTTGGATTTCTGCACAAAAACGAGACACCAGAGCAATTCTGCTGAAAACAGCGTTAGTCCGTGTTAGTTGTATCCAAAATACACAAATTAGAGGCAAAACAATAGCAAAAGTGTTCGGGAAAGTAGATACGTTTTGGACGTATCAACTCCCCCCAAGCTTAGCTTATTGCTTGTCCTCAAGCAATTCAGTTAACAACTGAGCGATAAAAGAACTTTCACGAACACATTTGCTCATATGATGTATATATTCTCATGCTATGGCTAATACTTAAGCAGTTCATAATGAGATACATGCAAATAAGATCATCCAACAGCTATGTCAATCATGGAGAGGTACCAACAATTAATAATAAGCACCATGAATCATGTATATAAGCAGGATTGCAATGTTCATAAGAGAATATGATAAAGTGGTATCTCGCTTGCCCGTATTTGATCGGCAAAACATAAATGCCGAGGCACCTCTGGAGTTCATAGAAAGACTAGAAGTAGTGATTGTCAAAGATAAAAGCATCAAAGTTATACCACAATCAATCATATTTTGAGACAAGCATATTATACTAAGAATGACAGTTGTGCTCTCAAGATAGTGCTCAAAGAAAGAATGGAGACACAACATAAAAGTAAAAGATTGACCCTTCGCAGAGGGAAGCAGGGATTAACATGCGCTAGAGCTTTTCATTTGTAAAGCAGGAGTAAAATTATTTTGAGAGGTGTTTGTTGTTGTCAACGAATGGTAATGGGTACACTAACTACCTCATCAACCGGACTCACAAGAGCGGCTCCCATTTTATTTATTTTTGGGTGGCACTCCTTCCAACCTTTCTTACACAAACCATGGCTAACCGAATCCTCGGGTGCCTGCCAACAATCTCATACCATGAAGGAGTGCCTTTTTATTTAAGTTTTATTATGATGATGACACTCCCCCCAACCTTTGCTCACACAAGCCATGGCTAACCGAATCCTTCGGGTGCCGTCCAACAATCACAAACCATGGAGGAGTGTCTATTTAAGTTAATTAATTCGGGACTGGGAATCCCATTGCCAGCTCTTTTTGCAAAATTATTGGATAAGCGGATGTGCCACTAGTCCATATGAGAATCCGTCAAAAGTAAATGACAAGGTTGAAAGCTAAACACCACATACTTCCTCATGAGCTATGAAACATTAACACAAATTGAGAAGCATTTTGAAAGTTTTAAAGGTAGCGCATGAGAATTTACTTGGAATGGTTTGAAATGCCATGCATAGGTATTTATGGTGGACACTTTGGAACAACTTGGTTTTCAGGTGTTTGGAAGCACGAGCGCGTTCCCGCTCAGTACAAGTGAAGGCTAGCAAAAGACTAGGGAGCGACAAATCAAGAGAGCAATAACGTCATAATCATGCTTGCGGCAAAATAAATTAACTGAGGCATAAAAGTGATACAAGAACTCTGAAGCAATATAAATCATCGAGGCTTAATTGACTTTTGTTCAGTCATATGCATGCGTGAGCATGTGCCAAGTCGATATAAATGAATTATTCAGAGGAGGATACCACAATGCCATACTTACTTATGAATAAAACAATGCAAGCAAACATCCATGACATGCTACTCATATTAATAAATTGGAACTAAACATGAGAGATCATGAACTACTAGACTTTCTCAAATAACATATACCTCACATGAACCAACTAAGCATGCTCATATGGATGAGTATATGTACAAAAATGAAAGCAAATAGAGTTCATACCAGCCTCTCACCACAATCAGATTGTCGTAGATCGTCATTATTGCCTTTTCACTTGTGTAGCTTGGATAATATGAAATGAAAACCACGCTCCAGCCACCGAAGACCATTGAACTCATGATGAACTTTACAAACCAAAGAAGAACAGCAAATATTTTTGGTGTTTTCGAATTAGAAACAAGAACGAAAGAAAACAAGCAAACAAAGCAAAATCTTTTTGGGTTTTCTCATAACAAACCAACGATAGCAAATAAAGTAAACTAAGAGCAAGGAACCAAATAACCAAATGGTGAAGAGAAACAACAGAAATATTTTTGGTCTTTTTGTGTTTTAGGAAAGAAACAAAGCGAAAACAAAAGAATGCAAACTAACAGAAACACAGAAAAGCAGGATGACAGAAATCTGCCAAATCCTGACAGCAGTACAGAAATCGAAATTAACAAAAATCTTCCATTGCTCAGACCAAAAAGTGTTCAACTAATGAAAGTTAGATAACAACCTGGGGAACATGCTCAAAAATTGGAAACTCAAAATAACGTTCTGGCTGTGCGTACGAATTTTTTTGGTAACAGCACAGAATCTGTTTTTGGACAGCACTTCCCCAAATATCATCTCCCTCATTAGAAAACCACTCTAAGAGACTAAGCAAGTATGTACAAGTATCCAGCAACCATAATATGCAAAGAATGAGTGATGCCGGTATACCTCCCCCAAGCTTAGGCTTTTGGCCTAAGTGGAGTTCATTCCCACGGTCCCCATGAAGTGGTGTCTCCGTAGTACGACGAAGAACGACCCGGTTCCAGGTATGTGCTGGAGGAAACGTCGGGGTATGTGACGGTGTAGTCGTAGGAGGGCTCGGCGTTCTCGGAGTCATGTTGCTGGTGGAATTCTTGTATCTTCATATGTTCCTCCACCGCCTCCTTAGTGAGCGACCATGATTGCCTGTCAATATTGAACAAACCTGGCTGGGGAAGAGGGATTTCCTTCTCATTCCCATCAGCAAACAACATTCTATAGACCATATTATCTATAGTGGAGTCAGTAGTAACAAAATGATGGCTCTTCATAGCAGCAATATCTAGTCTCCTAGGGGTTAATGGCACATCATTAGAATCAAGAGGAATCTCTAGATGTGTTAAAATGCGCAGTGCAATAGTTCCTCCAAAAATAGGCCCCCTGCTAGACAGGCGGCGAGCAATAAGAGAACCAAGATGATAAGATGTCTCTCCAGTAAGTGCAGCATTCAAGAAAGCAAGATGGTAGCTAGAGATATTGCTAGTATTTTCTCTACCCAAAATGCTAGTAGCAATGTAATATGCGAAATATTTAATAGCGGGGAGTTGAATGTTTCTTATCTTCCCTCGCTGGATGGTGCGGCAATCATCCTCGGTGATCCCTCGGTAGAGCTCCAACAGGTCCCGGGTTGTCATCAATCCTCCTTGCTGTACCTACAGGGGCAATATCCAATGCACGACAAAATTCTTCCAATTTCATAGTAACAGGAATATCATAGATCTTGAATGCAACTGTCGGCTCAAATTGCGCGTTGTGGAACTTGAAGCTCTCAACGAAAACTTTGGTGAGCCTGTAGTATTGTTCCCTTTCATCTCCCACGTAGGTGGCTAAGCCTGCCCTGTTGACAAGGGTGAAGAAATCATCCAATATCCCTGCATTTGTCAGAAAATCATAACATGGGAAGGATGAAGCATTAGGAGCCCCATTGTCCTCCTCGGGCGCGAAGCTAGGCGCGATGACATCCTCATTGTAGGATCGCCTAATCTGAGTGGATGCCCTCGAGGGCCTACCGGTGCTGGTTGTTCCTTTCTTGAACAATTCTCCAAATTTGAATTTCTTCATCTTCCTTTTCTGAAATTTTCAACAATCATTATAAAATTTGATTTCAAGGTATATAATTGAAGGGAACTACTATAGGAACTTGCTAGAGTACTAAACATGCATCAAAACTAATTTCTTCCACTTAGAACAAGCATGCAAGCTCACTAAACATGTTATCTACAGCAGCAAAATATTCAAGATATACTCAACCAAACAAAATTCTAATTGGACAATCAAAGGAGTCACATACCAAGGAGTAAATGTGCCAAATTTCAAACAGAAATCTGGGCTGAGCAAGGAGATCGAAAAATCGCGAGTTCTTGAGCAGAAACACGAGTGAGAGGAACTTGGTACGAGTTTTTTCGGGAGAGAGAAGATGCTGGGAGGAAGAGATGATGTAGTGGGGCAAGGAGGGGCCCACACCACAGGGTGGCGCGCCCACCTCCTTGGCCGCGCCGGCCTGGTGTGGCACCCTCTGGTGCCCCACAGGTCATCCTCTGGTGCTCCCAGGTGCCTCGTCGAAAAATAGGACCAACGGTGTAATTTTTGTAATTTTTAGAGAACTTCGAAAAATGCACATTTCTGGGTATTAAATTAATTATTACTGCGCAGGAAAATGATTTCTAAAATCTTAAATAGCTAAAGCATATTGCAAAACAAAAGTGCTACAAAGTAAAATAGGTGGAGGGAGAAAGAAAGAAAGAAATGTTGTTTAGCTCTTTTATGCAATAAAATATACTTGTTAACAAGGTTGATCAAGTCTTGCTACCAAATAAATTTTATATGACATAAGAAGAAATAAACCTCAAATCAATCATGTTACCTTATATTGAATTGATATGGATCCAATCACAAGAGTTTGATATTCTTCTTTAGGCTCATATATAGGACAATCAATGGATCCCACTTTGATAGTTTTCACATTAAAAATTGTATTGACTCCACATACTTTATCAATCCTCTTGGGAAAATAGACAGTGTGTTCCTTATCATCAACATTGAAAGTAACCATGCCTTTATTGCAATCAATAACAGCCCCTGCAGTATTAAGAAAGGGTCTTCCAAGAATAATGGACATATTATCATCTTCAGGCATTTCCAACACAACAAAATCAGTTAATATCAAGCAATGCTGAGTAACTTGAACAGGAACATTTTCACATAAACCAACAGGAATAGCAGTAGATTTATCAGCCATTTGCAAAGATATATCAGTTGGTATCAATTTATCTAAATCAAGTCTCTTATAAAGAGAAAAAGGCATCACACTCACACCTGCTCCCAAATCACATAGAGCAGTTCTAACATAATTATTCTTGATGGAACAAGGAATAGTCGGTATACCTGGGTCTCCAAGCTTCTTTGGAATCTTACCATTAAAGGAGTAATTAGCGAGCATAGTGGAAATTTCCTCATTGGGGATTTTCCTTTTGTTAGTAACAATATCTTTCATATACTTTGAATAAGGAGGCAATTTAATAGCATCAGTCAAAGGGATTTGCAAAAATAAAGGTTTCATCCAATCACAAAATTTATTATAATGTTCCTCCTCCTTTGATTTTAGTTTCTTAGCAGGAAAAGGCATTTGCTTTTGAACCCAAGGTTCTCTTTCATTACCATGTTTCTCAGTAATAAAATCTTCTTTAGTGTACTTTTTATTTTTAGCAGGCTTTTCAGGTTCTTTTTCAATTTCTTCTTTATCAGGAGTATCATCCTTATCATTATCTTTATCATGTTCATTACCACTTTCAGTTTCAGCATCAGAAATAGAAATACTATTAGGATCATTAACAGGTTCAGAGGATTCTACAACATTCTTATGTTTCTTTTTCTTTTTCTTAGATGGAGCACTAGTTTTAGTTAGTTGAGAATCTTGTTCAACTCTTTTGGGATGCCCTTCAGGATATAGAGGATCCTGGGTAGAAACACCACCTCTAGTTGTTACTTCATAAGCATGTTTTTCTTTAGAATTATTTCCCAACAAGTCATTTTGCACTTTAGTAAGTTGATCAATTTGAGTTTGAACCATTTGAAAATGTTTAACAAGTATCTTAACATCATTGGAGGTTCTCTCCACAATACCATGCAATTCACTAATAGCTCGAGAATTTTCCATTAAATGATTCTCTACTCTCATATTAAAGTTTTCTTGCTTAACAATATAATTATCAAACTCATCTAAGCATTGAGCAGGAGGTTTTGAATACGGAATATCTTCCCTAGTAAAGCGTTGAAGAGAGTGTACCTCAATCATGGATGAAGGGGGAGTTATCTCACATAAATCTTCTATAGGAGGTAAATTCTTCACATCTTCAGGTTTAATACCCTTCTCTTTAAGAGACTTCTTGGCTTCCCTCATATCTTCATCATTTAATTTAATCATACCCCTCTTCTTCACTATCGGTGTCGGGGTTGGTTCAGGTGTAGACCAATCATCATGATTCCGGCCTATTTTAGCCAATAATTCTTCAGCGTCGTCTGGAGTTCTTTTCCTGAAAACACAACCAGCACAACTATCCAGGTATGCCCTAGACTCAATAGTTAGTCCACTATAAAATATATCAAGTAAATCATGCTTTTCCAAATCATGGTCAGGCTGAGCTCTAATAAGAGAGCAAAATCTCGCCCAAGCCTCAGGCAATTTCTCTCCATCTTCCTGGTCAAAATTATAAATTCTCTGCAAAGCAGCATGTTGAGCACTAGCAGGAAAGTATTTGCGGAAGAAAACATCAAGCAATTCTTTTGGACTTTTAATAGAACCAGGAGGCAAATTATTATACCAAGTTTTAGCATCATCCTTTAATGAGAAAGGAAAAATTTAGCGACAAAATAAGTACGCATCTTAATATCATCAGAAAACAAGCCACTAAGAGTAGATAACTCAGTCATGTGTTCAACAACACTTTCTTTTTCAGTACCACAAAAGGGTGTTTTCTCAACAATAGCTATATGAGATAAATCAAGAGAAAAATCATAATCTTTATCCCTAATGTTTATAGGAGATGTGGCAAATTTAGGATCAGGAGACAGTTTATATCTAACAGCATGTTCTGCAAGCAACTTTTTAATTTTTCTTGCATCAGTAGTAGCATTGCATTTTTCAATAAAATCATCATCAAGCTCTACATAATCTTCATCAAGATCATCACTAGAATATTCAACAGACTCAGGTGAATTAACAGGTGTAGCAGCATTTTCATTAGGAGTTTCAGTATTTTCAATTTGTCTAGACTTAGCAATTGTAGCATCTAGAAAAGATCCTAACGAACCATCATTATCAAGCACAGCAGAAGCATCATCACAATTATAAGAGGAATTTTCAGATTCAGCAGAAGTACCAGCATTTGAAGCTTGTGGTGGTGAAACAAGTTTACTTATCACAGATGGTGAATCAAGAGCAGCAGAGGTACTAAGAGTTGTACCTTTTCTTGTAGTGGATGGTAATATGGCGATCTTAGTATCGCGAGGTTTACCCATGATGGAGAATTTGCAGCGAACAATATCAATCCAAGTGAACTTCCAAATAAAGCTATGCTCCCCGGCAACGGCGCCAGAAAATAGTCTTGATGACCCACAAGTATAGGGGATCGCAATAGTCTTCGAGGGAAGTATTACCCAATTTATTGATTCGACACAAGGGGAGACAAAGAATACTTGTAAGCCTTAACAGCGGAGTTGTCAATTCAGCTGCACCTGAAAAGAGACTTGCTCGCAAGAGTTTATCAGAGTAACAGTTTTATGGCAGTAGGAATAGTGAAATAACAGCAGCGGTGAAATAAAGACAGCAGTAATGATTATAGTAAACAACAGGATTAAAATACTGTAGGCACAGGGACGGATTTAACGGGCGTTGCATGGATGAGAGAAACTCATGTAACAATCAAAGCAGGGGCATTTGCAGATAATAATAAAACGGTATCCAAGTACTAATCAATCAATAGGCATGTGTTCCATATTTAGTCGTACGTGCTCGCAATGAGAAACTTGCACAACATCTTTTGTCCTACCAGCCGGTGGCAGCCGGGCCTCTAGGGAAACTACTGGAAATTAAGGTACTCCTTTTAATAGAGTACCGGAGCAAAGCATTAACACTCCGTGAACACATGTGATCCTCACATCACTACCATCCCCTCCGGTTGTCCCGATTCTTGTCACTTCGGGGCCATTGGTTCCGGACAGCGACATGTGTATACAACTTGCAGGTAAGATCATAAACAACGAATATCTTCATGAATCAATAACATGTTCAGATCTGAGATCATGGCACTCGGGCCCTAGTGACAAGCATTAAGCATAACAAGTTGCAACAATATCATAAAAGTGACATCTACGGATACTAGGCACTATGCCCTAACAATCTTATGACTATTACATGACCAATCTCATCCAATCCCTACCATCCCCTTCAGCCTACAACGGGGGAATTACTCACACATGGATGGGGGAAACATGGCTGGTCGATGGAGAGGCGTTGGCGGTGATGGCGGTGAAGATCTCCTCCAATTCCCCGTCCCGGCGGAGTGCCGAACGGAGACTTCTGGCTCCCGCGACGGAGTTTCGCGATGTGGCGGCTCTCTGGAGGGTTTCTGGCGACTTCGACTTCTCTCCGTGCGTTTTTAGGTCGAACCCGATAAGTAGTCCGAAGGGGGGCGTCGGAGGCCGCCGAGGGGGCCACACCACATGGCCGCGCGGGCCCCCCCTGGGCCGCGCCGCCTATGGTGTGGGGCCCTCGGGCCTCCACCTCTCTTGCCCTTCTGGCTCCGTCAATATTCTGGTAAAATAGGGCCTTCGCATAAATTCCGAGGATTTTCCCGAAAGTTGGATTTCTGCACAAAAACGAGACACCAGAGCAGTTCTGCTGAAAACAGCGTTAGTCCGTGTTAGTTGTATCCAAAATACACAAATTAGAGGCAAAACAATAGCAAAAGTGTTCGGGAAAGTAGATACGTTTTGGACGTATCAACATCAAGCTATTTTCCGCCGTTGAAAGGTAAAAGGTACTCACACTCCGGATCTCGGCTACTAAGCTATTTTCCGGCGCCATTGTAAGTACTCGAAGCTATTTCCTTTAGATCCTGCAATTGCATCTTTTGGTTTCTTGTTTACACTAGTTAGGCATAATGGAAAACAACAAAAATATGAGAGATCTTTATGAACTTTATCTTGAATTAGGACATGATGTGTTTGAAGAAAGAATTAAGAAACCCATGGAACTTTATATGCATGCTAATGGGAATGTTATTACTATGAATGCTTTGAACACCATTGTTGCTAATGCTATGGAAAATTCTAAGCTTGGGGAAGCTGGTTTTGATGAGCATGATATTTTTAGTCCCCCAAGCATTGAGGAGAAAATTTACTTTGATGATACTTTGCCTCCCATTTATGATGATTATAATGATAGTAGTCTTTTGTTACCACCTGTTATGGAGGATAAATTTGATTATGATTACAATATACCTCCTATATTTGATAGCTACTTTGTTGAATTTGCTCCCACTACAATTAATAAAATTGATTATGCTTATGTGGAGAGTAATAATTTTATGCATGAGACTCATGATAAGAATGCTTTATGTGATAGTTATATTGTTGAGTTTGCTCATGATGCTACTGAAAGTTATTATGAGAGAGGAAAATATGGTTGTAGAAATTTTCATGTTACTAAAACACCTCTCTATGTGCTGAAATTTTTGAGGCTACACTTGTTTTGCCTTCCTATGCTTGTCACTTTGTTCTTCATGAATTTATTTGTGTACAAGATTCCTTTTCATAGGAAGTGGGTTAGGCTTAAATGTGCTTTGAATTTGCTTCTTGATGCTCTCTTTTGCTTCAACTCTTATTTCTTGCGAGAGCATCATTAAAACTGCTGAGCCCATCTTAATGGCTATAAAGAAAGAACTTCTTGGGAGATAACCCATGTGTTTATTTTACTACAGCAATTTTTGTTTTGTTGAGTCTTGGAAGTTGTTTACTACTGTAGCAACCTCTCCTTATCATGTTTTTGTGCCAAGTAAAGTTTCTATGTCAAAGTTGATGTTATATTTGGGATCGCTGCGCAGAAACAGCATTGCTGTCTGTCACGAATTCTGGCACAAGTCTCTGTAAAAAATTCGAAAAAATCTGCAAATTTACGAGTGTGATCCTCAGATATGTACGCAACTTTCATTAGTTATGAGTTTTTCCATTTGAGCAAGTTAAGTGCCCAGTCCAGATGCATCTTTACGGACTGTTCTGTTTTTGACAGATTCTGCCTTTTATTTCGCATTGCCGCTTTTGTTAAGTTGAATGAGTTTCTTTGTTCCATTAACTTTCAGAAGTTTTGTGCAATGTCCAGAAGTGTTAAGAATGATTGTGTCACCTCTGAACATGTGAATTTTGATTATGCACTAACCCTCTAATGAGTTTGCTTGAAGTTTGGTGAAGTTTTCAAGGGTCAATAGAAGAGGGTGATATAATGTGATCGAGAAGAGTGAAAGGTCTAAGCTTGGGGATGCCCCGTGGTTCATCCCTGCATATTTTAAGAAGACTCAAGCATCTAAGCTTGGGGATGCCCATCCCCTTCTTCATCGACAACTTATCATGTTTCTTCTAGTGAAACTATATTTTTATTCAGTCACATCTTATGTATTTTACTTGGAGCGTCTGTGTGCTTTTATTTTCGTTTTGTTATTTTCATTCTCTGAATAAGTTCATCCTTGTGTGGGAGAGAGACACGCTCCGCTGGTTCATATGAACACATGTGTTCTTAGCTTTTAATGTTCAAGGGCGAAAGTTGATCGCTTCACTTGTTGCTATTTGGTTGGAATAAGAAAATGCTTCATATGGTCTTGAATAATTTGATACTTGGCAATTGTTTTGAGCTCTCATATATCATGTTTAAGCTCTTGCATCATGTAGTTTAAATCTAGTAATGAAGAACTACTGTAGAGCTTGTTGAAATTTGGTTTGCATGATTGGTCTCTCTAAGGTCTAGATATTTTCTGGTAAGAGTGTTTGAGCAACAAGGAAGACAGTGTAGAGTCTTATAATGCTTGCAATATGTTCTTATGTAAGTTTTGCTGTACCGGTTTATACTTGTGTTTGCTTCAAACAACCTTGCTAGCCTAAGCCTTGTACTGAGAGGGAATACTTCTCGTGCATCCAAAACCTTGAGCCAAAA
Organism: Lolium multiflorum; assembly: GCA_030979885.1. NCBI lineage: Eukaryota > Viridiplantae > Streptophyta > Magnoliopsida > Poales > Poaceae > Lolium > Lolium multiflorum. The sequence continues at coordinate 112,286 of JAUUTY010000123.1, forward strand.
CCCATGCCATTTGTGTCCACCATATCTACCTACTATGTGGTATTTCCTGCCATTCCAAGTAAATACTTCATGTGCTACCTTTAAACAATTCAAAAGCTATTATCTCTTATTTGTGTCAATGTTTTATAGCTCATGAGGAAGTATGTGGTGTTTTATCTTTCGATCTTGTCATTTACTTCGGACAGACTTTCACAATGGACTAGTGGCTTCATCCGCTTATCCAATAATTTTGCAAAAAGAGCTGGCAATGAGGTTCCCAGCCTCAATTAATTAACTTGCATTAATAATTCTCTTCACATGTTTTGCTCTGATCTATCAGTAAGCAACTTAAATTTGCAAATAGACACTCCTCCATGGTATGTGAATGTTGGAAGGCACCCGAGGATTCGGTTAGCCATGGCTTGTGTAAGCAAAAGGTTGGGGGAGTGTCATCTAATAAATAAAACTAAAGTACATGTGTAAACAAAAGAGAAGAGGGATGATCTACCTTGCTGGTAGAGATAACGTCCTTCATGGGAGCCGCTCTTGAAAGTCTGGTTGATAAGGTAGTTAGAGTACCCATTACCATTCGTTGACAACAACAAACACCTCTCAAAACTTTACTTTTATGCTCTCTATATGATTTCAAAACTTGAAAAGCTCTAGCACATGATTTAATCCCTGCTTCCCTCTGCGAAGGGCCTATCTTTTACTTTATGTTGAGTCAGTTTACCCATTTCCTTCCATCTTAGAAGCAAACACTTGTGTCAACTGTGCATTGATTCTTACATACTTGCTTATTTGCATTCATCATATTACTCTATGTTGACAATTATCCATGAGATATGCATGTTGAAAGTTGAAAGCAACCGCTGAAACTTATATCTTCCTTTGTGTTGCTTCGATGCCTTTACTTTGAATTTATTGCTTTATGAGTTAACTCTTATGCAAGACTTTTTGATGCTTGTCTTGAAAGTACTATTCATGAAAAGTTTTGCTATATGTTATCTATTTGTTAGCTATAGATATTGCTTTGAATCACTCCATTCATGTCATATGCTTTACAATAATGTTGATCAAGATTATGATGGTAGCATGTCACTTCAGAAATTATTTGTGTTATCGTTTACCTACTCGAGGACGAGTAGGAACTAAGCTTGGGGATGCTGATACGTCTTCAACGTATCTATAATTTCTTATGTTCCATGCTACTTTATTGATGATATCTACATGTTTTATGCATACTTTATGTCATATTTATGCGTTTTCCGGAACTAACCTATTGACGAGATGCCGAAGTGCCAGTTCCTGTTTTCTGTTTTTGGTTTCAGAAATCCTAGTAAGGAAATATTCTCGGAATCGGACGAAATCAACGCCCACCCTATTTTTCCACGAAGCTTCCGAACACCCGAGAGCCGCAGGGGAGCCCTGTGGGCCCCAGATGACAGGGTGGCGCAGCCAGGGCCTGGGCCGCGCCCCCCTAGTGTGTCATCGCCTCGTCGACCCTCCGACTCCGCCTCTTCGCCTATATAAGGTCCCTGACCTAAAACCCCGATACGAATAAGCCATGGTACGAGAAAAGTTCCAGAGCCGCCGCCATCGCGAAGCCAAGATCTGGGGGACAGGAGTCTCTTCCGGCACGCCGCCGGGACGGGGAAGTGCCCCCGGAAGGCTTCTCCATCGACACCGCTGCCATCTCCACCGCCATCTTCATCACCGCTGCTGCTCCCATGAGGAGGGAGTAGTTCTCCATCGAGGCTCGGGGCTGTACCGATAGCTATGTGGTTCATCTCTCTCCTATGTACTTCAATACAATAATCTCATGAGCTGCCTTACATGATTGAGATTCATATGATGATGCTTGTAATCTAGATGTCATTATGCTAGTCAAGTGGGTTTTACTTATGTGATCTCCGGAGACTCCTTGTCCCACGTGTGTAAAGGTGACAGTGTGTGCACCGTGTGGGTCTCTTAGGCTATATTTCACAGAATACTTATTCACTGTTATGAATGGCATAGTGAAGTGCTTATTTATATCTCTTTATGATTGCAATGTGTTTTGTATCACTATTTATCTATGTGCTACTCATGTGATGTTATTAAAGTAGTCTATTCCTCCTGCATGGTGTAATGGTGACAGTGTGTGCATCGTGTAGTTCTTGTCGTAGATTATGATCATAATCTCTTGTAGGTTATGGAGTTGATTATCGCTATGATAGTATTGATGTGATCTATGCCTCCTTCGTAGTGTGATGGTGACAGTGTGCATGCTATGTTAGTACTTGGTTTATTTTGCAAAGATCTATTATGCTCTAAGGTTACTTAAACATGAATATCGAATGTTGTGGAGCTTGTTAACTCCGGCATTGAGGGTTCGTGTAATCCTACACAATTAGTGGTGTTCATTATCAAACAAGAGTATATGTAGCACAAAAGGAAGAGAACTTATTTATTATGTGATCAATGTTGAGAGTGTCCACTAGTGAAAGTATAATCCCTAGGCCTTGTTCCTAAATACTGTTATCGCTGCTTGTTTACTGTTGATGCGCGTAGATGTACATGTCCATTGGGAACCCAAAGAGGAAGGTATGATGCGCACAGTGGCAAGTTTTCCCTCAGAAAGAAACCAAGGTTTATCGAACCAGGAGGAGCCAAGAAGCACGTTGAAGGTTGATGGTGGCGAAATGTGATGCGGCGCAACACCAGGGATTCCGGCGCCAACGTGGAACCTGCACAACACAACCAAAGTACTTTGTGTTGGAGATATGCCCAAGAGGCAATAATAAATGGTTATTATATATCTTTGTGTTTATGATAATGTTTACATACCATGCTATAATTGTATTAACCGAAACATTGATACATGTGTGATATGTAGACAAACAAGAAGTCCCTAGTATGCCTCTTAAACTAGCTTGTTGATTAATGGATGATTAGTTTCATAATCATGAACATTGGATGTTATTAATAACAAGGTTATGTCATTGTATGAATGATGTAATGGACACACCCAATTAAGCGTAGCATAAGATCTCGTCATTAAGTTATTTGCTATAAGCTTTCAATACATAGTTACCTAGTCCTTATGACCATGAGATCATGTAAATCACTTATACCGGAAAGGTACTTTGATTACACCAAACACCACTGCGTAAATGGGTGGCTATAAAGGTGGGATTAAGTATCCGGAAAGTATGAGTTGAGGCATATGGATCAACAGTGGGATTTGTCCATCCTGATGACGGATAGATATACTCTGGGCCCTCTCGGTGGAATGTCGTCTAATGTCTTGCAAGCATATGAATAAGTTCATAAGAGACCACATACCACGGTACGAGTAAAGAGTACTTGTCAGGAGACGAGGTTGAACAAGGTATAGAGTGATACCGAAGATCAAACCTCGGACAAGTAAAATATCGCGAGACAAAGGGAATTGGTATTGTATGTGAATGGTTCATTCGATCACTAAAGTCATCGTTGAATATGTGGGAGCCATTATGGATCTCCAGATCCCGCTATTGGTTATTGGTCGGAGTGAGTACTCAACCATGTCCGCATAGTTCACGAACCGTAGGGTGACACACTTAAAGTTGGATGTTGAAATGGTAGTACTTGAATATGGAATGGAGTTTGAATATTTGTTCGGAGTCCCGGATGAGATCCCGGACATCACGAGGAGTTCCGGAATGGTCCGGAGAATAAGATTCATATATAGGAAGTCATATTCCAAGTTTGGAAATGATCCGGTGCATTTATGGCAGGTTCTAGAAGGTTCTAGAAAAGTCCGGAAGAAATCACCATGGAAAGTAGAGTCCCGGAGGGACTCCACCTTGCATGACCAGCCAACCCTAAAGGGGAGGAGTCCATGGTGGACTCCCCTAGGGTGGCCGGCCAAACCCCCTCATGGAAAGGGGGAATCCCACCCCAAGTGGGATTCCCACCTTGGGTAGGTTTTCCCACATATGGGAGGTTTTAGTGTTGGGGTCTTATTCGAAGACTTGGACTAGAACTCTTGGTGCTTCCACCTATATAATGAGGAGGAGAGGGAGGGGGGCAGCCACTCTTTGGCTCAGCCTTGGCCGCACCCCTTAGAGGGCCGGCGCCCAACCCCCCTCTCTCCCCAAACCCTAGCGGTCTCTCTCCTCCACCACATCCCGCACGCTTAAGCGAAGCTCCGCCGGATTTCTCCACCGCCACCGACACCACGCCGTCGTGCTGTCGGATTCAAGAGGAGCTACTACTTCCGCTGCCCGCTGGAACGGGGAGGTGGACGTCGTCTTCATCAACAACCGAACGTGTGACCGAGTACGGAGGTGCTGCCCGTTCGTGGCGCCGGAACCGATCGTGATCAAGATCTTCTACGCGCTTTTGCAAGCGGCAAGTGATCGTCTACCGCAGCAATAAGAGCCTACTCTTATAGGCTTTGGAATCTCTTCAAGGGTTAGTCTTGATCATCCCCTCGTTGCTACCGTCTTCTAGATTGCATCTTGGCTTGGATTGCGTGTTCGCGATAGGAAATTTTTTGTTTTCTATGCTACGTTTTCCTACAGTGGTATCAGAGCCGTGTCTATGCATAGATGGTTGCACGAGTAGAACACAATGGTTTTGTGGGCGTTGATGCTTATGTTGTCTTTAGCTTGAGTACTTTGCATCTTTGTGGCATAGTGGGATGAAGCGGCTCGGGCTAACTTTACATGACCGCGTTCATGAGATTTGCTCCACGCTTGACATGCAACTTGTATTGCATAAGTGGCTTTGCGGGTGTCTGTCTCTCCTACTATAGTGAAGATTCAATTTACTCTTCTATTGACAACACTAGTATCACCGTTGTGGTTCATGTTCGTAGGTAGATTAGATCTCACTCGAAAACCCTAAACCACGTAAAATATGCAAACCAAATTAGAGACGTCTAACTTGTTTTTGCAGGGTTTGGTGATGTGATATGGCCATGATGTGATGATGAATATGTATGAGATGATCATTATTGTATTGTGGCAACCGGCAGGAGCCTTATGGTTGTCTTTAAATTTCATGTTGAGTAGTATTTCAAAGTAGTTGTAATAGTTGCTACATGAGGTGAACAATCATGAAGACGGCGCCATGGACCTTGACGCTACGCCGACGATGATGGAGATCATGCCCGTTGATGATGGAGATCATGTCCGTGCTTTGGAGATGAAGATCAAAGGCGCAAAGACAAAAGGGCCATATCATATCACATATGAATTGCATGTGATGTTAATCCTTTTATGCATCTTATTTTGCTTAGATCGCGACGGTAGCATTATAAGATGATCCCTCACTAAAATCTCAAGATAATAAAGTGTTCATCCTTAGTAGCACCGTTATCAAGTCTTGTCGTTTCGAAGCATCTCGTGATGATCGGGTGTGATAGATTCAATAAGTACATACAACGGGTGCAAGACAGTTTTGCACATGCGGATACTAAGGTGGCCTTGACGAGCCTAGCATGTACAGACATGGTCTCGGAACACGTGATACCGAAAGGTAGAGCATGAATCATATGATTGATATGATCAACATGTTGATGTTCACCATTGAAACTACATCATCTCACGTGATGATCGGTTTTGGTGTAGTGGATTTGGATCGTGTACCACTTTACAACTATGAGGGATGTTGTATTAAGTGGGAGTTCATTAGTAATTAGATTAAAACATGAACTAATTATCATAAACATAGTCTGAGTAGTATTTTGAATTAATTTTGTAGTATTGGCATCCGTTTACTACTATGCGCTAGTCTTGTTATTGAGATAGAAATACTGTTAAAATCTGATAAGAAACTTTACGGATTAGTACCGTATTGTTAAAGAATCAAGAATTGATTAAGTCCTATTGCAAACTTTTAGTGAAACTCACTTTGTTGATTCAGAGAGCTATGGTTTAAATTAGTACCTACAATTATCTTGTCTCCGTGAAACTTGATGTTCAAATTCGTTTGAAAAGTAAGGAGCTGAAAAGTTTGTTTTCAGAAATAAGCGAGGTATGAGATATATGCGATATCTAAGACCTTACTGCAAGATGATAGAATATAATCTAGTGAGACTACATAAACTCATAAGTTTTATGGGAATGTACGAAGGTTGAAGACGCCTGGCGTCCCAATCCTCCAACTATTGGAGCACTAACGATATTCGCATATCCATGAAGTTATCATCCTTAGTATGCACCGTTGCTAAGACTCGTCGTATCGAAGCATCACGTGATGATCGGGTGTTATAGATTCTACGTGTGCTTACAATGGGTGCAAGCCAGATTTGCACATACAAATACTAAGGTTAAACTTTATGAGCCTAGCATGTACAGACATGGTCTCAAAAAGTTGTCATGAATTGATGGATAAAATTATGAGTGAAATTGTTCATCATAGTTACTAATAAGTGAAATCTAGAACACTTGTCATATGATGATCAACTTCAAAGTAAAAACCTCAAGGTTATTGGTATTTGACCAACAAACCTAGAAGTTATTGATGTTGAAGTGTTTTTCTGAATAATGAGGAAAGCTAAAAGAGAAACTGCAAAAGATATTTTGGCAGAAAGAAAGAAAAGACTAGAAAGTCTAGCTCAGGTGTATATAAATGATATACATGTTATGGTTGTATTCCTAGTTAACTCACACTATGAAATTCTTGGGTATTAGTACTATATTGGTTGGTATGAAGTGTCATACAAAACAACACAATACAAGAATACAATGGCCTAAGTGACTGACAAGGAATATGATAGGAATACACGTCTGGAACAAAATAAAGTGCTATTATGTTCGTCGTTGGCATTCTATCTAGCCCTTAGAATTTATAATAAAGAACTTAATAATTGTTATTTTGCTCTGGTCAAATGAAAACAATGAGTTGTTCAAATTATGACATTACTCCATGTACGATGGATAAGTTATTATAAATCTTAATGGTGAAAACACACATACATAAACACTGACGCTAAAATGCCATAAGGCAAATGATTTGAATTCCACTTATTTGTGGAACCGCCATTTAGGTCATGTTAGAGAGGAACGCATGAAGGAACTCCATGCAAATGGATTTTTGGAGTCATTTGATTTTTGAATCGTTTGACGCTTGCAAATCTTTTCTAAAGAGAATGACTAAAATACCGTTCATAGGCCAAGAGTTGAACGGGCAACTAACTTAGTGGAAAAATACATGATGATGTATGTGGTTCACTGGGCATAGTTGTGTGCGGGAGATTCTTCTACTTCATGAAAACTTCCAACAATGAATTGAGTATATATGTATATATTCGATAAGGAAGAAGTTTGAAACATTTGAATGGATTCAAATAAATTTCAGCATGAAGTGGAAATCATCGTAATAGAAAAATCAAATATCTATGATTGGATCATGGTGGAAATATTTGAATTACGAGTTTTAGCGAACATCTAAGAGAGTTATGAAATTGTTCTACAACTCACATTTCTTGGAGTATCATAATGATGATATAGTATCCGAGATATGTATCCAAACCTTGTTGGATTAATGATGAGATAAAATATTATGACGCCATTATATTTTTGTGGATTATGCTTTAGTGACTACCGCTTTTACACTAAATAGAGCATCATCATGATCCATTGAAATGACACCATACGAGTTATGGTATGGGTATAAACCCTAATAGTCTTTCTTTAAATTTTGGTCTAAGAGTTTACAACCAAAATCGGATGAATGTCTTTGTTGGTTATCCCAGAGATTTAATTGGGAATTCTTCCCACGAGACAAAGACAAAAGTGTTTGTCAATGTTTCTTATTTCCGAGAAATTGTTTCTAGTGAAGTATTTGAGTGGGAGGACAATATAATTTGATAAGGTTTATGAACCTGAGCATAATGATCAGAGTAGCGCAGCATCGGAATTGGTTTCGGAAGCGGCCACAACGATCATGGCTCCCATGACTACAAAGTGTTTTAGCCATGGAGATCGAAGTACATATTGAACCTTGTAGGTATGGTTTACTTTGTGATCAAATAAATGATTTGTGAACAAAGGATTGATTTTGAATAATGATAAACCAACTACAAACAAAGAAGTTATGATGGGCCCTGACTCCGTTAAAATGGCTATACGCCATGAAATCCAAGATAGATAAATACTTTTTGAAAGTAAATGGATCTATAAAATTGATGGACTTGGATGGAATATCCTTAAAGAAGCTCGACTTGTCGAAAAATTGTTTACGACAAAGTTCAAAGAGTTGACTACGATAAGATTAGATCTTCCGTAGTAATGCTTATAGTCTATGTGGATTATTCTAGTAATCACTACATATTTCTTTTATGAGATATGCTAGTAGGATGGCAAAATACACTACTTAACAGAAGTGTGTATTAAAGGTGTATACAAGATACAACCAAGAGTTTTGCTGGTCCGTGGAATACTAGATAGGTATACGAACTTCAATTGGATGAAGTAAGTATCACGGAGTTAGAATCTTCACCAGATGAAATAGTCAAAGAGTTTTTGATTTCATCAGAGACGATGAAGAGGCTTGCATTTGCAAGAAATTAAGTGGGAGCGCTAAGACACATTTATAATACTTTATGTAGGTGACATATAGTTGGTTATAAATGATGTAATTATATACTTGATTAAAAGGTTTCATTGAGAATTAACTTCAATGAAAGGATATGGACTGAAACAAATTTAGTGTCAAGATCTATGAAGATAGATTGAAACACATAAATAAGTTTAAGTCAAAGTACATATGATGGATATTGAAGTAGTTCAATATAGAAATATTAAGAAAATGTTCTTGTCATGTGAAGGTTTAACAAGACTTGAGTGTATCTGACACTCAATGAGTAAAAACACATGAGTGATTATAGATCACGAATAACATGTACACAATCAGATATCATGTGCTATAAAGTGTTATGAGCATATACCAGAATGATTCATATGATGATCATTGAACGACAGTAAGAATATCCTTGAGTACTTTAGAAGAACTAAGGATATATATATATATTTTTGTATGAAGAAATGACAAACAAATCGCTGTAAGGTGTTACACCGATATTGGTTTTGTCACATATAAAATATAATTTCAAATCTCAAATTAGACTAAGTGTTGTTTAAAAGGTAGCACAATGAGCTAGAAGTTGTCTATGCTAGATTTAGAAGAGTTCTAAATATTGTGATGGATTCTACAAAAGAAGGCAGAATATGTCATTGTTTTGACAATGACAAAGGATGTTAAGTCAGGAGGTTCTTTGAGAACTTGGTGTAGTTCCGACAAAGTCAGAACTTTGAAGCTATATTGTGTGTGACAATATTAGTGACATATTTCAGACCGCGGAATTAAGGTTCCACCAGAGGACTAAGCATATATGCCGACTCATTTGGAAAATGAGTGATGCGCTGAGACGCATATGAATTGCAAAATACATACGTTTCTGAGCATGTCAGAACCGTTGACTAAAACCTCTCCCGTGAGCAAAACATGATAAAGCACCAGAAGGCCAAGGTGTTATATCTTTACATATGTAAACTAGATTATTGACTCTAGTGCAAGTGGGAGACTGTTGGAGATATGCCCAAGAGGCAATAATAAATGGTTATTATATATCTTTGTGTTTATGATAATGTTTACATACCATGCTATAATTGTATTAACCGAAACATTGATACATGTGTGATATGTAGACAAACAAGAAGTCCCTAGTATGCCTCTTAAACTAGCTTGTTGATTAATGGATGATTAGTTTCATAATCATGAACATTGGATGTTATTAATAACAAGGTTATGTCATTGTATGAATGATGTAATGGACACACCCAATTAAGCGTAGCATAAGATCTCGTCATTAAGTTATTTGCTATAAGCTTTCAATACATAGTTACCTAGTCCTTATGACCATGAGATCATGTAAATCACTTATACCGGAAAGGTACTTTGATTACACCAAACACCACTGCGTAAATGGGTGGCTATAAAGGTGGGATTAAGTATCCGGAAAGTATGAGTTGAGGCATATGGATCAACAGTGGGATTTGTCCATCCCGATGACGGATAGATATACTCTGGGCCCTCTCGGTGGAATGTCGTCTAATGTCTTGCAAGCATATGAATAAGTTCATAAGAGACCACATACCACGGTACGAGTAAAGAGTACTTGTCAGGAGACGAGGTTGAACAAGGTATAGAGTGATACCGAAGATCAAACCTCGGACAAGTAAAATATCGCGAGACAAAGGGAATTGGTATTGTATGTGAATGGTTCATTCGATCACTAAAGTCATCGTTGAATATGTGGGAGCCATTATGGATCTCCAGATCCCGCTATTGGTTATTGGTCGGAGTGAGTACTCAACCATGTCCGCATAGTTCACGAACCGTAGGGTGACACACTTAAAGTTGGATGTTGAAATGGTAGTACTTGAATATGGAATGGAGTTCGAATATTTGTTCGGAGTCCCGGATGAGATCCCGGACATCACGAGGAGTTCCGGAATGGTCCGGAGAATAAGATTCATATATAGGAAGTCATATTCCAAGTTTGGAAATGATCCGGTGCATTTATGGCAGGTTCTAGAAGGTTCTAGAAAAGTCCGGAAGAAATCACCATGGAAAGTAGAGTCCCGGAGGGACTCCACCTTGCATGACCAGCCAACCCTAAAGGGGAGGAGTCCATGGTGGACTCCCCTAGGGTGGCCGGCCAAACCCCCTCATGGAAAGGGGGAATCCCACCCCAAGTGGGATTCCCACCTTGGGTAGGTTTTCCCACATATGGGAGGTTTTAGTGTTGGGGTCTTATTCGAAGACTTGGACTAGAACTCTTGGTGCTTCCACCTATATAATGAGGAGGAGAGGGAGGGGGGCAGCCACTCTTTGGCTCAGCCTTGGCCGCACCCCTTAGAGGGCCGGCGCCCAACCCCCCTCTCTCCCCAAACCCTAGCGGTCTCTCTCCTCCACCACATCCCGCACGCTTAGCGAAGCTCCGCCGGATTTCTCCACCGCCACCGACACCACGCCGTCGTGCTGTCGGATTCAAGAGGAGCTACTACTTCCGCTGCCCGCTGGAACGGGGAGGTGGACGTCGTCTTCATCAACAACCGAACGTGTGACCGAGTACGGAGGTGCTGCCCGTTCGTGGCGCCGGAACCGATCGTGATCAAGATCTTCTACGCGCTTTTGCAAGCGGCAAGTGATCGTCTACCGCAGCAATAAGAGCCTACTCTTATAGGCTTTGGAATCTCTTCAAGGGTTAGTCTTGATCATCCCCTCGTTGCTACCGTCTTCTAGATTGCATCTTGGCTTGGATTGCGTGTTCGCGATAGGAAAATTTTTGTTTTCTATGCTACGTTATCCTACAGTGGTATCAACGAAACAGTGAGGTTGTCAATCTCACCGGCTTGCTGTAACAAAGGATTAACCGTATTGTGTGGAAGATGATTGTTTGCAAGAAAACAGTAAAACAAGTATTGCAGTAGATTGTATGCGATGTAAAGAATAGGACCGGGGTCCACAGTTCACTAGAGGTGTCTCTCCCATAAGATAAAAGCATGTTGGGTGAACAAATTACAGTCGGGCAATTGACAAATAGAAAAGGGCATAACAATGCATATACATGATATGATAAATATAGTGAGATTTAATCGGGCATTACGACAAAGTACATAGACCGCCATCCAACTGCATCTATGCCTAAAAAGTCCACCTTCAGGTTATCATCCGAACCCCTTTCAGTATTAAGTTGCAAAGCAACAGACAATTGCATTAAGTATGGTGCGTAATGTAATCGACAACTACATCCTTAGACATAGAATCAATGTTTTATCCCTAGTGGCAACAGCACATCACAACCTTAGAACTTTCTGTCACTGTCCCAGGTATCAATGAAGGCATGAACCCACTATCGAGCATAAATACTCCCTCTTGGAGTTAAGAGTAAAAACTTGGCCAGAGCCTCTACTAATAACGGAGAGCATGCAAGATCATAAACAACACATAAACAATAGATTGATAATCACCATAACATAGTATTCTCTATCCATCGGATCCCGACAAACACAACATATAGAATTACAGATAGATGATCTTGATCATGTTAGGCAGCTCACAAGATCCAACAATGAAGCACATGAGGAGAAGACGACCATCTAGCTACTGCTATGGATCCATAGTCCAGGGTGAACTACTCACTCATCACTCCGGAGGCGATCATGGCGATAAAGAGTCCTCCGGGAGATGAATCCCCTCTCCGGCAGGTGCCGGAGGCGATCTCCGAATCCCGAGATGGGATTCGGCGGCGGCGTCTCGGAGGTTTTCCATATCGTGGCTCTCGGACTGGGGGTTTCGCGACGGAGGCTTTAAGTAGGCGGAAGGGCAAGTCAGGGGCCACACGAGGGCCCCACATGAGGCCGCGCGGCCAAGACCTAGGCCGCGCCGCCCTGTTGCGGCGCCTCGTGGCCCCACTTCCTTTACTCTTCGGTCTTCTGGAAGCTTCGTGCAAAAATAGGACCCTGGGCGTTGATTTCGTCCAATTCCGAGAATATTTCGTTACTAGGATTTCTGAAACCAAAAACAGCAGAAATGAACTGGCTCTTCGGCATCTTGTTAATAGGTTAGTTCCAGAAAATGCGTAAATACGACATATAATGTGCATAAAACATGTAGATATCATCAATAATGTAGCATGGAACATAAGAAATTATCGATACGTTGGAGACGTATCAGCATCCCCAAGCTTAGTTCTGCTCGTCCCGAGCAGGTAAAACGATAACAAAGATAATTTCTGAAGTGACATGCCATCATAATCTTGATCATACTATTTGTAAACATATGTAATGAATGCAGCGATCAAAACAATGGTAATGACATGAGTAAACAACTGAATCATATGACAAAGACTTTTCATGAATAGTACTTCAAGACAAGCATAAATAAGTCTTGCATAAGAGTTAACTCATAAAGCAATAAATCAAAGTAAAGGTATTGAAGCAACACAAAGGAAGATTAAGTTTCAGCGGTTGCTTTCAACTTATAACATGTATATCTCATGGATATTGTCAACATAAAGTAATATAACAAGTGCAATATGCAAGTATGTAGGAATCAATGCACAGTTCACACAAGTGTTTGCTTCTTAAGGTGGAGAGAGATAGGTGAACTGACTCAACAATAAAAGTAAAAGAATGGTCCTTCAAAGAGGAAAGCATCGATTGCTGTATTTGTGCTAGAGCTTTTATTTTGAAAACATGAAACAATTTTGTCAACGGTAGTAATAAATCATATGAGTTATGTAAATTATATCTTACAAGTTGCAAGCCTCATGCATAGTATACTAATAGTGCCCGCACCTTGTCCTACTTAGCTTGGACTACCGGATCATCACAATGCACATGTTTCAACCAAGTGTCACAAAGGGGTACCTCCATGCCGCCTGTACAAAGGTCTAAGGAGAAAGCTCGCATTTTGGATTTCTCGCTTTTGATTATTCTCAACTTAGACATCCATACCGGGACAACATGGACAACAGATAATGGACTCCTCTTTAATGCATAAGCATGTAACAATAATTATTATTCTCATATGAGATTGAGGATATATGTCCAAACTGAAACTTCCACCATGATTCATGGCTTTAGTTAGCGGCCCAATGTTCTTCTCTAACAATATGCATGCTCCAATCATTAAGGTGGTAGATCCTTCAGACAAGACGGACATGCATAGCAACTCACATGATATTCAACAAAGAATAGTTGATGGCGTTCCCCAGAAGCATGGTTATCGCACAACAAGCAACTTAATAAGAGATAAAGTGCATAAGTACATATTCAATACTACGATAGTTTTTAAGGCTATTTTGTCCCATGAGCTATATATTGCAAAGGCGAATGATGGAGTTTTAAAGGTAGCACTCAAGCAATTTACTTTGGAATGGCGGAGAAATACCATGTAGTAGGTAGGTATGGTGGACACAAATGGCATAGTAGTTGGCTCAAGGATTTTGGATGCATGAGAAGTATTCCCTCTCGATACAAGGTTTAGGCTAGCAAGGTTATTTGAAGCAAACTCAAGGATGAACCGGTGCAGCAAAACTCACATAAAAGACATATTGTAAACATTATAAGACTCTACACCGTCTTCCTTCACTACAAGAAAAGTTGCCATGGCCGACGAAGTTGAAGTCGCGCCGTGGTTGCTGGTGTACCATGGCCGACGATTTTTGGTCCCTCCGTGGTGCATGTCAAAACTTTTTTTTCTCGTTTTTGAGGCCACCTAGCCCGACGAAAGCGGCCAAAACGTCGCGTATGGTGGCCCGGGACGTGGTGCATCTCGAAATCTCGGGTTCGCCGGCCGAGTCAACGCAAATCCGCACCGCCGAGGGATGTAGGGCCCAGATGGCAGCCTCTCTGGCATTGTTTTTTTCTAGATCGCGCCATCTCGTTCAACGTTCTCCGATCGAGCCGTTTACGATGCAGGATCATGGGTCCCGCATGTCATCCTCTATGAACCAAAATTCTTTCTATTCTTGGATTTTTTTGACCCCCTGATTTCTGGCTACTTCCTTTTTCTTTTGATCCCTTGCCGCCTTGGAAACGTTGAGACCGCTGCTGCTAAATGGGACCCGCATGTCATCCTCTATGTGCAATCAACTTTCTTTTCTTGGAGTTTTTTTGGCACCTCAAATTTGGTCACTTGCCTTTTTCTTTCGATCCCCTGCCGCCTCTCAAACGGTGATACCGCTGCTGCTAAATGGGACCCGCATGTCATCCTCTATGTACTATAAAACTTTCTTTTCTTGAATTATTTTTGGCACCTCATATTTGGTCACTTACCTTTTTCTTTCGATCCCCTGCCGCCTCTCAAACGGTGATACCGCTGCTGCTAAATGGGACCCGCATGTCATCCTCTATGTACTATAAAACTTTCTTTCTTGGATTTTTTTTGGCACCTCATATTTGGTCACTTGACTTTTTCTTTCGATCCCCTGCTCTCAAACGGTGATACCGCTGCTGCTAAATGGGACCCGCATGTCATCCTCTATGTACTATAAAACTTTCTTTTCTTGGATTTTTTTGGCACCTCATATTTGGTCACTTGACTTTTTCTTTCGATCCCCTGCTGCCTCTCAAACGGTGATACCGCTGCTGCTAAATGGGACCCGCATGTCATCCACTATGTACTATAAAACTTTCTTTTCTTGGATTTTTTTGGCACCTCATATTTGGTAACTTGACTTTTTCTTTCGATCCCCTGCCGCCTCTCAAACGGTGATACCGCTGCTGCTAAATGGGACCCGCATGTCATCCTCTATGTACTATAAAACTTTCTTTTCTTGAATTATTTTTGGCTCCTGATATTTTTTCACTTGCCTTTTTCTTTCGATCTCATGCCACGTTTGAAACGTTGAGGAACCTGCTGGCTCATGGGACCCGCATGTCATCCTCTATGTACTATAAAAGTTCATTTTCTTGGTTTTTTTTCACCCTCTGATTTTTGGCAATTTCTTTTTTCTTTCGATCCCCTGCCGCCTCTCAAACGCTGATACCGCTGCTGCTAACTGGGACCCTCATGTCATCCTCTATGTACTATAAAACTTTCTTTTCTTGAATTATTTTTGGCTCCTCATATTTGGTCACTTGCCTTTTTCTTTCGATCTCATGCCAAGTTTGAAACGTTGAGGAACCTGCTGGCTCATGGGACCCGCATGTCATCCTCTATGTACTATAAAAGTTTATTTTCTTTATTTTTTTTCACCCTCTGATTTTTGGCTATTTCCTTTTTCTTTTGATCCCCTGCCGCCTTGGAAACGTATGGTAAGCTGCTGACTCATGGGACCCGCATGTCATCCTCTATGTACAATCAACTTTCTTTTTCTTTTGATCTCAAGCCGCATTTGAAACGCTGAGACCGCTGCTGCTAAATGGGACCCGCATGTCATCCTCTACGTACAATAAAGTTTCTTTTCTTGGATTATCTTTGGCTCCTGATATTTTGTCACTTGCCTTTTTCTTTCGATCTCATGCCGCCTTTGAAATGTTGAGTAAGCTGCTGGCTCATGGGTCCCGCATGTCATCCTCTACGAACAATAAAAGTTTCCTTTCTTGGAGTTATTTTTTACCCCTAATTTCTGGCTATTTGCCTTTTTCTTTTGATCTCCTGCCCCCTTTGAAACGATGAGGACGCT
Source organism: Lolium multiflorum (assembly GCA_030979885.1). Lineage (NCBI taxonomy): Eukaryota > Viridiplantae > Streptophyta > Magnoliopsida > Poales > Poaceae > Lolium > Lolium multiflorum. The sequence continues at coordinate 128,439 of JAUUTY010000123.1, forward strand.
GTTGGCAGGTCGGTCCCACATGTCATCCTCTATGAACAATAAAAGTTTCCTTTGATGGATTTATTTTGAACCCCTCATTAATTTCTGGATATTTCCCCTGCCGCCTTGGAATCGTTGAGGATGCTGCTGCCTCATGGGTCCCGCATGTCATCCTCTCAGAACGGTAAATGTTTATTTTCTTGGATTTTGTTGACCAAACGATTTTTGGCTTATTTTTTCTTTCGATCACCTGCAGCCTTTAAAACGTTGAGGACGCCGCTGGCTCACGGGTCCCACATGTCAACCTCTATGAACAATAAACGCTGAGGATGCTGCTGCCTCATGGGTCCCGCATGTCATCCTCTCAGAACGAAAATGTTTCTTTTCTTGGATTTTTTACCAACAGATTTTTGGTTTATTTTTTCTTTCCATCCCCTGCCGCCTTTAAAACGTTGACGACGCTGTTGGCTCATGGGTCCCCGATGTCAGCCTCCCCGTACAAGAAACATATGATATCTTGATTATTTTGCAGACAATAAACAATGTATTGCGCTCTGAGCTATTTCAAACGGATAATTAAATCTTTATTTTTACATAAACAAACTTATATGTTGAATCTCCTTGTTTTTTTGTCTTTGCGAAGCATAGGACTTTCCTGTTTTTTTAGAAAATTCGGAACTTTCCTGTTTTGGAGTGGGCTGAAATTGTACGAGTCAAAAGGCCAAGCAGGATAGTTCGAAAGCCCAGATGTCCAGATGCAGCCCAATTGAAATCTTTCTTCTTGGATTTTTTTCACCCCCTGATTTCTGGCTACTTCATTTTTCTTTTGGTCCTGTGCCGCCTTGGAAACGTTGAGACCGCTGCTGCAAAATGGGACCCGCATGTCATCCTCTACGTACAATAAAATTTCTTTTCTTGGATTATTTTTGGCTCCTGATATTTGGTCACTTGCCTTTTTCTTTCGATCCCGTGCAGCCTCTCAAACGGTGATACCGCTGCTGCAAAATGGGACCCGCATGTCATCCTCTACGTACAATAAACTTTCTTTTCTTGGATTATTTTTGGCTCCTGATATTTGGTCACTTGCCTTTTTTTCTTTCGATCTCATGCCACGTTTGAAACTTTGAGGAACCTGCTGGCTCGTGGGACCCGCATGTCATCCTCTATGTGCTATAAAAGTTTATTTTCTATGGTTTTTTTCACTCTCTGATTTTTGTCTATTTCTTTTTTCTTTTGATGCCCTGCCGCCTTGGAAACGTTGAGTAAGCTGCTTACACATGGGACCCGCATGTCATCCTCTATGTACAATCAAGTTTCTTTTCTTGAATTATTTTTGGCTCCTGATATTTCGTCACTTGCCTTTTTCTTTCGATCTCATGCCACGTTTGAAACGTTGAGGAACCTGCTGGCTCATGGGACCCGCATGTCATCCTCTATGTGCTATAAAAGTTTGTTTTCTTGGATTTTTTTTCACCCTCTGATTTTTGGCTCCTGATATTTCGTCACTTGCCTTTTACTTTTGATCCCCTGGCCCCTTTGAAACGTTGAGTAAGCTGCTGGCACATGGGACCCGCATGTCAACCTCTATGTCCATCAACTTTCTTTTCTTGGATTTTTTTTGACCCCCTACTTTCTAGCTACTTTCTTTTTCTTTTGATCTCAAGCCGCATTTCAAACATTGAGACCGCTGCTGCAAAATGGGACCCGCATGTCATCCTCTATGTACAATAAATCTTTGATTATTTTTGGCACCTCATATTTGGTCACTTGCGTTTTTTTCTTTCGATCTCATGCCACCTTTGAAACGTTGAGTAAGCTGCTGGCTCATGGGTCCCCCATGTCATCCTCTACGAACAATAAAAGTTTCCTTTCTTGGAGTTATTTTTGCCCCCTAATTTCTGGCTACTTCCTTTTTCTTTTGATCCCCTGCCGCCTTTGAAACGTTGAAAACTTTCTTTTCTTTGATTATTTTTGGCACCTCATATTTGGTCACTTGCCTTTTTCTTTCGATCCCCTGCCGCCTCTCAAACGGTGATACCGCTGATGCTAAATGGGACCCGCATGTCATCCTCTATGTACTATAAAACTTTCTTTTCTTGGATTTTTTTGGCTCCTGATATTTGGTCACTTGCCTTTTTCTTTCGAGACCTCCTGCCGCATCTCAAACGGTGATACCGCTGCTGCTAAATGGGACCCGCATGTCATCCTCTATGTACAATAAAGTTTCTTTTCTTGGATTATTTTTGGCTCCTGATATTTGGTCACTTGCCTTTTTCTTTCGATCCCATGCCGCCTTTGAAACGTTGAGGAAGCTGCTGGCTCATGGGTCCCGCATGTCATCCTCTATGAACAATAAAAGTTTCCATTGTTGGAGTTATTTTTTACCCCTAATTTCTGGCTACTTCCTTTTTCTTTTGATCCCCTGCCGCCTTTGAACGTTGAAGAATCTGCTCGCTAATGGGTCCCACATGTCAGACTCTATGGACGATAAACCTTTCTTTTCTTGGAGTTATTTTGACCCCTAATTTCTGGCTATTTTGCCTTTTTTTGGATCCCGTGCTGCCTTGGAAACGTTGAGGATGCTGCTGCCACATGGGTCCCGCATGTCATCCTCTCAGAACGATAAATGTTTCTTTTCTTCGATTTTTTTACCAACTGATTTTTGATTTATTTTTTCTTTCGATCCCCTGCCGCCTTTAAAACTTTGACGACGCTGCTGGCTCATGGGTCCCGATGTCAGCCTCCCCGTACAAGAAACATGTGATATCTTGATTATTTTGCAGACAATAAAAAGTGTATTTCGCTCTGAGCTATTGCAAACGGATAAATTAAATCTTTATTTTTACATAAACGAACTAATATGAATCTCCTTGTTTTTGTTTTGTTTTTGCGAAGCATAGGACTTTCTTGTTTTGGAGTGGGCTGAAATTGTACGAGTCAAAAGACGTCCAGCAGGTTAGAAGGCCCAGATGGCCAGGCAGCCCCAATTTATATCTTCCTTATCTTGGATTATTTTTTGATCAAAAGGCCCAGCAGGGGTACATCCTTTTTCTTTTGGTCCTGTGTGCCGCCTTGGAAACGTTGTGGACGCTGCTGCCTCATGGGACCCGCATGTCATCCTCTATGAACTATGAACTCTAAAAGTTTCTTTTTTCTTGGATTTTTTTTCACCCCTCTGATTTTTGGCTATTTCCTTTTTCTTTTGTTCCCCTGCCGCCTTGGGACCCGTATGTCATCCTCTATGTACAAAAAACTTTCTTTTCTTGGAGTTTTATTCCCCCTAATTTCGGGCTACTTTCGTTTTCTTTTGATCTCAAGCCGCATATGAAACATTGAGACCGCTGCTGCAAAATGGGACCCACATGTCATCCTCTATGTAAAATAAAAGTTTCTTTTCTTGGATTATTTTTCACGCTCTGATTTTTGGCTATTTCCTTTTTCTTTCGATCCCCTGCTGCTTGGAAACGTTGAGGATGCTGCTGCCTCATGGGTCCCACATGTCATCCACTATGAACAATAAAAGTTTCTTTTCTTCGATTTTTTTCACCCTCTGCTTTTTGGCTATTTCCTTTTCATTTGATCCCCTGCCGCCTTGGAAACGTTGAGGATGCTGCAGCGTCATGGGACCCGCATGTCATACTCTATGTACAATAAAAGTTTCTTTTCTAGGTTTTTGGCTCCTGATATTTGGTCACTTGCCTTTTTCTTTCAATCTCATGCCGACTCTCAAAGGTACAATAAAAGTTTCTTTTCTTGGATTATTTTTGGCTCCTGATATTTGGTCACTTGCCTTTTTCTTTCGATCTCATGCCGTCCTTGAAACGTTCAGACCGCTGCTACAACATGGGACCCTATGTCATCCTCTATGTACAATGAAAGTTTCTTTTCATGGATTATTTTTTGCTCCTGATATTTGGTCACTTTCCTTTTTCTTTCGATCTCATGCCGCCTCGGCCCTCTGAAACGACGAGTAAGTTGTTGGCTCATGGGACCCGCATGTCATCCTCTATGTACAATAAAGTTTTTTTCTTGGATTTTTTACCCCCTGATTTTTGGTCACTTGCCTTTTTCTTTCGATCCTGTGCCGCCTTTGAAATTGTGGACGCTGCTGGCTCATGGGTCCCACATGCCAGCCTCTATGAACAATAATATTTCTTTTCTTGGATTTTTTTTACCCCTGATTTCTGGCTATTTGCCTTTTTCTTTGGATCCCCGACCGCCTTTGAAACGATGAGGACGCTGCTGGCGCATAGCTCCCACATGTCAGCCTCTAAGAACAATAAACATTTCTTTTCTTGGATTTATAGTTGACCCCTAATTAATGGCTACTTCGCTTTTTTTTCGATCCCCAGCCGCCTTAGAAACGTTGAGGACGCTGCTGGCTCATGGGTCCCATATGACAGCCTCTATGAAAAGTAAAACATTTACTTTCTTGGATTTATTTTTGACACCTAATTAATGACTACTTGGTTCTTTTCTTTTGATCCCGTGACGCCTTTGAAACGTTGAGGGCCCTGCTGGCTCATGGGTCCAACATGTCAGCCTCTATGAACAATAAGAGTTTCTATTGTTGCATTTATTTTTGACCCCTAATTTCTGGCTATTTGCCTTTTTTCCATTGCCTGCCACCTTAGAAACGTTGAGGACGCTGCTGGCTGGGTCCCACATGTCAGCCTCTTTGTACGATAAAAGTTTCCTTTGCTGGATTTATTTTTGACCCCTAATTTCTGGCTATTTGCCTTTTTCTTTCGAACTCCACCGCCTTTGAAACGTTGATGACGCTGCTGCAAACTGGGTACAATATGTCAGCCTCTTTGTGCGATAAACCTTTCCTTTCTTGGATTTTTTGGACACCTGATTTCGAGCTACTTGCCTTTTTCTTTCGATCTCCTGCCCCCTTTGAGAAACGCCGAGAACGATACTGGTTCGTGGGTCCCACATGTCATCCTCTCTGAATGATAAATGTTGGGGCCGCGGCTGCAAGATACGTCCCACATGTCAGCCTGACTGTTGAATAAACGTTTCCTTTCTCGAATTTATATTTGACCCCTGATTTCTGGCTACTTTGCCGTTTCTTTCGATCCCCTGCATGTCTGCTACTCCACCGAAAAACAGACCGGCATGTATTCATCACAATACTGGTAGCTAATTTAGGAAAAATGTGTTCATCACGGGATTCAAACAAAGATCTTCATCTCTGCTAAATTTTGATTTCACCAAAAACCGAACAGCGTGTGTTCATGACTTTAACTTCACAAACACTATGGTTTCTCTATAAAATAAGGTCACCATCCGTTCCTTTATTGTAGGCATTTGCGAAAAGTGTCTTTGGCTAATGGGCACCAGTGCTCTGCTGTTTAAAAAAAATCAAATAGCATACATATTTGTTTCAAAAAAATCTGAAAATGAATGTAGACATAATAAATAAAGTAACCTACAAGCGTGTAAAATTTTAATATGATATTCTTTATATTGTAGACTACACAAAAAAGACAAAATCTGTTGAAATTTGGAGATTTGAAATATGCATACCCAGATCCACACGTTTGTTACTTTTGTGTAGCCCAGAATTTTTTGTATTTGAAACTGAAATTTTGCACGTTTATGGGACAATTCATTAGCTACTCCATGATTTGTTTTCTAATTTTTTGAACAAATAAATATATTTTTTATTTTTTTCTAAAATAGCAGGAGCAATGGTGCCCAAGAGCACCAAATCTCTTAATAGGCATTTGCGCCTAATAGCGTGAGCTTAGCTAATTTTTGAAGAAAAAAAAGATGTCCATTGTGGTATTCAGGACAAAGATCTTCATGTCTGCTACTGCACCAAACAACAAACCAGCATGTATTCATCACAATACGGGTAGCTAATTTGTGAAAAATATGTTCAGCACGGGATTCAAACAAAGATCTTCATCTCTGCAAAATTTTGATTTCAGCAAAAACCGAACAGCGAATGTTCATGAGGTTAAGTTCACGAACACTATGTTTTCTCTATAAAATAAGGTCACCATCTGTCTCTTATTTCTCAAGGAAAAACAGGTGGAAGTGTTGGGACGAACCACATGGGTGCTTCGGCTCTATGTTCAGTCTTCTCTTTTTTGTACTGCAATCTTGAGCCTATGGCAGGACCTCCATTGACGTGCATTCTGCACCAATTTGGCCTTGGACGTATCCATGTATCACGGGCGCGATTGTGGGTAGCAAAGACACAGTCAGGTTTGAACAATTGGAAATCTGGTTCTGCAGCCTCTGCGTCGACTGGCGGGGGTAGCATGAAAATTGGGTGATTGAGTCCAAGAAATAAAGAACGCCCCTTCAAATTGTTCAATCTTTCCCACCTTGCCTCTTCTACAGGGTCCAAGGTATGGGCAGATCTCAAGAAAACGTAGCACCGTACCAAAGGATAAGACCTCAGCTTGTTACCCATATGTAATATTGGAGGACCGAGGATGGGCCGATAACCTTTAACCTGAATCCACGCGAGATCAGATTCACCAGTAATGGACTCTGCTCTCATTGGTGCCAGGAACCAAGTGCGCTGGTCAGAAAATCCAAGAAATACATCTTCATCTTCATAATTATGATTATCACCATCATCATCTAATTCTTCATCATCTAATTCTTCATCATCAAATTCGTCTTCTTCTAATTCTTCTTCTTCTAATTCTTCTTCATCAGCATCATTATCTTCATCGGCACCTCCATCGCCTTGAGCCACATTTGCTTCATCATCTTCCATGACAGCATCTCCCTCGATTTGAGCGAAAATTGCAGCCACTTCTGCTTCTTCATCTTCAATGACAGGGGCGTCAATGAGACGCGGGGCTGCATGTGTCCCTGCAATGCACAAAGATCAACCACAATGCAGCAAGTAGGAACTACACTGAAAATTATCTCTTCTCTTCTATCTTCTATTTTCTACTACTATAAGGCACCAGTTTTTAACAAGACATGTAGCAGCAATTCCAACTGTTGGTGTCCAAAATCTAACGGTTGGGATTAGAGGTATTCGCGTGAAAAAAATACCACACCAGTGTCCACGTGTTTCTAGAACCGTCATGTTTCCATTATGAAGAAAAATCAGAGCAGTCTCACACCGATATCACACGTCCCACTTGATAGTGATTAAGAAAGGTTCCAAATTTTTGTTCATATTTATAAACTGTATGCTCACACTTATTTTGATGGTATAACCAAATTATTAGTTGTATTGAAAGTTTGAACAACATTTAGAACGCAACTTTTATACATCAGTATTGCGAATCGTAATTGGTCCAACATGTGCAGCATGCCATTTACTAGTTAAGACATAAAACAAAGACTCACCACAGGTATATGGTTCCCAAACCAGAACATCTCCATACGGATATGTAACTGCGTATACACGATGTAGGTGTGAACTTGTACCATATCCAGGAATGCCCATGGCATCGACATAGCTGTTTCTATCAAAGAATTCAGGGTTTCTCAGGATATTCCACTCCTTTTCTAGGGGCGCTTGTAGGATAGCGATCAATTCGTCAAATACAACGATTACCTCGTAATGCCATGGCCCTGCTAGATCATCTTTGTACGGCCTCTTGACGATCCGTACTTTGAGCAGTTCCAAACTTTTATCTATTTTGTATTTGAACAGGAATGGTGGGCTGCCATGCCACCATTCACTAGTAGGGCCCAAAGAAATTCCTGCATCTTGCAGAGATGGAAGAGGTATAATAGTATCTGATATGTATATGTTGCGGATCGTCAAGTGCCCGTCCTGCTGGACAAATGCCACCCAGTCGCCGTTACAACCCACCCAGTGCATGGGTCCATGTCCATCCAGTTCCTCCTTGGTATGGATAAATGCTGGAACTGTCGGCTTGTCTAATGGCATCAGCAACGCGTGAATGCCCTGCAAATAGGATTTGTTTCAAAATTGTCTATGCATGCAAGGTATTCGACAGAATGAAGAGCGGATTGTGCAGAACTGAAGCACAGATGTAATGGATAAATAAAGCAATTCCGAAGAGTACATGTGCATAGTGAAGGCAGCAAACCTTACAGTACTCCCAAATCAGGTGATTATGTTGAGTCTAAATTCATGCATGATGTTTGGCAATAAGAAAAGTTGATTGAAAAAACACAAGCTGAAACGAGATGAGTAAATAAATAAATACTCTTACAGTATTGTCGCGGTCGTCTGGCCATGTCTCGGGGTCGCAGTGGAGCAGGCTCGGTAAACCGAACGGAACCTTATGCGCTCCGCGGATGGCATGCCGCATGCCGATCATGCCTCGAGCGAGGCGACCAGTGCTGAGGATATCCGCCCGCTCGGCTATGTTCTCCACCAGTGGGTAGTGGAGGTTGCCCCACCCCATGGACTGGTGGTAGCAATCAGGAATCTCCTCAATCTTACGCTTCTGCTTCATTGGAGTCGGTAATCCAATGCAAGGGAGAGAGGGGTGAACGGGAGAAAGAGACAGAAGAGGGTTTTTTTTGGAGAAGATGCAGTAGTAGTACTACGATACTAGGAGGTGGAGATGCGGGGCATGTTTCCGGGGGAGAGGAACCACTATTTCCCTTAAAAAAAATAACAGCACTTGCGCATTAGAACTTGGGGCGGGGATATAGCGGTAAGAGGTATTGACCAACTTTCCCTCACCTTGACCCCACGTGGTTGTGAACCCGAGATAATTCTTTTTGATGAACCCGATATACTTATTATAGTACTAAAATAGTACAAGTATATACCTTGTACTCCTATATACTAACATTACTATTTTAAGGACTTATGTTCCATGAGCAACAACTTCCCCCACTCCGCTCATCCGAAATCCTAGCCCCTCCAACTTCAAGGACCAATCAACATAGCTATGGCCTTCTAATTTGGCTCAAGTCGCCGCACACATAGTCCTCCCGCCGACAAGGAATAGGAGCATCAGCCCTTTCGTCGCTTGTTGTTACACATAATCATATACAGTACCATATATATTTCAAATTTCCATATCAAAAAATAGTTCAAATCTGAATTTTAACATCTCAAGCTAAACCCTCGCTTGCTCTTAAACATAAGCATACCATAGTTCTACTTTTGTCTTCACCGAACAACAGAACACAATTTCATCACAACATAGCCAACCGGAGTACCTAGTAATGTAACTAGAGAAGTGAACCTATAGTTGATCAAGCCTTCAACTTTAACACAATAATACCCCCACATTATGTGTTGAGGAGCCACACCCATATATTTAAGAGTACCATCATGTAGACCACAAATGCATCAATGAAGAGAGGGGTATACTTATAGACCACCTCTTTACAAAACAGTTGTAACTAGTAGACCACAATTGCCTCGTTCATTAGCTATGAAATTACATACTATCAGTAGCTACAATGGCTGCAGGCCCTGTTTCAGAATTAAACATCACACTTGTTCCAATCCGGGGCGTTGGCGAAGTTTGGGATGAACCAAAGCGGTGTCTTTACCAGGTACCTATCTTTTTTTGTTTTGCATGTTTTCTCCAAGGCGTTGGTTTGGAAACCAACGGCGCAATCTTCACGATTCAGACTGAATCGGCATATTTCAGGCAGCTGCGAATTGCGAAGCCATGCTTCATTCGGCAAGGTGTACACACAATTTCTTCTCGTCAGACATCCTGGGACAACATCTGCACCGCCTAATGGCAGCATAATCGGATAGTTCACTCCAAGGAAAAGAGAATATTCTCCAAGGTCATCAATCTTTTCCCATGGAATACCTTCATTTAACTTACTAGTGTCCTTCGTGAACACCAGGCAACCAAACCCAGAAGCATAGTTGCCAACAGTGCGACCATGATGAACACGACGATCAGAAGCAGTATGGCAAACTTTACAGGAATATTCCCTTTCATCAGCAATGCCCAGTGTATGGATCAGAAGAAGTCTAGAACCATCTATAGATCTTGCTAACCACCACATGCCATAATCGACCTCGTGATCATGGCCAAGAGCATCATCAAGTGCACACCGCCATTCAAACACAATGGGCGGTGGCTCTACGATCAGCGGAGGACCTGCTTGAAAACGAAATTACTGTTAAGAAGGGTATGTTTGGTTTGCACAAATCTGAAAACGTAAGAATTGGGAAAACGCATTAGGATTCAGATGGGATGATATAATGGCATTTCCATTCAATAATACAGCATATTGGTGTATTTCAGTACATCACATGGGAAACCAAAGGATTCATTTCAAGAAGTTCAAGTAGAGGTCAAAATCCAACATAATTCAATCTGAGAATAAAACTCCTAATTATACAATCCTCAAATTTTTCTATGGTAATCATCTCGAATAAAAAGTCTAAATACCAATGAAATTTCATCCGAAGCAAATATGCCCCAAGCCTCCAAGTCAGATCAGTCAGGTTCGAAAATTAATAAGTTTGTGCATTAAAATTATCTTTACAGCCATGAATAATGAAGCTCATCATACACTACTTACGTCCGGAGGAAAATTACCAGCTTGCTGAGGATTCCATGCGTGAACAGTGCCAGTATGAGTTGTGGCAAACACAAGCCCATTGTGGAGAATTGCATCGCTGTAATTGTAAAAGATGTGGGACTTGGGCTCTGTAAGAACTGTCCATCCAGAATCTTCGCCGCAAAGGAGGGCAACTCTGATGTCAAAAACAGCAACAAGAGAGAAATTTTTGTACCCCCCAGCAGCTGTGGGAACTTGGCAAATATATATCTTGTGAAATATAATAGCACGAAGGTTGTGGTGGTATATATTTGGAATGTGGGTGGTTTCAAACGGCACAGGGAGAGGAATTTCACGGCGAGTGTAGACGTTGACAAGTTTCCATTTGCAAGCAGGAAAGCCAGTGTCAACCATGGCAACCCAATCTCCATTGGCACCTACCCACTGCTTACCCGTACCGTCTGGCATCACAGCGTCGGAGGAGAACCTGTCCAGCGGCGTCAGCTTGCAATCCCGTGCTACCTTCGTCGGGTGAGAATGAAGAACACATGGGAGGCCAAACGGGAGAGAAAAAGATAGAGTTGCACTATCATTTGCAGAGTCGAAAAATAGTTTGGACGAACCGACGAGGCTCGCGGCGGTGATGACGTCGCATCTTGTTACGAGTTCTTCAAGGGGACCTTCGGAAAAGACCTTCTGAAACAGTTCAGAGTCATCATTTTCCTTGTTCGATGCCGCCATCGCAGGGCAGGGGGTGGGTCTATGAGGTTTGGGTTCAACTGATTGGAGTTTAATTTGGGTTCGATGGCGGCAGGTGGCGGGGAAGATGAAGAACGGAGGCTCTCAAACTGGGCGGTGGAATTGATTCTAAAGCTGCATGGCGGCGGCACTGGCGCGTGCTATGGAAGGTGGTCGATTGGTGCGGGCGGGGGCGGAGGTAGACGATGGAGGTGAACAGAAATAGGGCAGGTGGGGGCGGGGCGCTTGACTTCGCTCCTCTACACTCTACAGCATCTCCTCCTGTTTCTTGGAAAGTGTATAGACCCATAATAAAAAGTCACTGTTCCCTCTGAAAAGGTGAAGAACAAGTCACTGGTCTAACGTGCAAATTTGGACATCCCAAGCTATGTGTTGTCATGTCAATTCAATGTCCATGGCAGTATTTTGAATTTTGCGTGACCAAAAGAAGTACGCCTTGGCCTTTCACAATCGGGGTTTCTTTAGAGCAAGAACAATAGAAGAGCCAACAGCTGGCAAAAGTACCACGTAGGCGGGCTATAAGCGCCCACTATTGTCCTACTTCCTCTTGGCGTGATACTCCCTCCGTCCACAAATAAGTGGACGTGCAGGATTTTCAAGGTAAATTAGTAAAAGGAAAGAAAAAAATGCATTGGAGCACTCGTATCTTAAGAAACACATGTACTCAACCACGGTTGTAGATTTTCTCGGCGCAAGACTTTTCCCCAGCAGTTGTGGCTTTCAGTTATTCGTGGGTGTGGGGAGGAGCTCCGCCGCATCGGTAAAAAGCAAAGAGGGACGGCGGCTCTCGATCGTGCGGTGTACTCGTAAATCACGTGTGACCCATGCCCTAATAATTCACAATGCATTGATGAGGGCTATCACTTCATCATCCAATAAAATGTACTTAGTAACTATGGTAATAATATTGTCTTCTCGCAAAAAAATGGTAAAAATATTGTCTCTTAAGCCATGTACTAGTACAGTGCAAGATGCTTTAGAGAAATAAACCTATATTTTATTGCTACTCCGTAATACACATGGTTATTTATTCTAGGCAAATGCCTACCGAAAGATGTAGGAATAGGGAAATGTAGGATTGCAATGTCATGTCCACTCCAATCCTATAGGAATTCATAGAATCCAAACTTTGTTTGATTCCACCATAGGAAAAGTAAAGCATTCTTAAAAAGAGGTATGAGTAGATGTTTAATTTTCTATGGAATCTGTGCAAAGAAATCCTTAGGAAAAATTCCTATCGGAAACAATCCTACAAATCAAACAGCCAAGGATTCAATTGTACCAATTCCCTATGCAAATCCTTGGTGTTCACCCAATCCTCTCGAATACTCATCCAAAAAATGCACTAATACTTTGATGGGGAGTTTTTGTATTCTAGGCAAGAATAGAGGGTTTGCGGGGATCACTTGAGAAGTGTATTAACCAAAGAAGGCATAAGTAATACACCAACACACACTAACATGCCCTTAATGGATGTATCTCCATAAACTCCCTCTGTTCTTTATTACTACTACTAGTTTATGTACTTCTTAACTAATATGGGATAATCATGAAATATATTTTCTAACATTCAGCCAAAATATAGTGTTTCGACTTTTTAAAATACTGAAAAACTAGTAATTAAAAATATTTGAGCTATCAAATCTAGGAAGTTTGAAAATATTTTGTATTCCGTCTGAAAGTTGTGTTACTTGGTGTAAGATTCACACAAAAATGATGAAAATATCAAACCTTCAAAAAAATTGTAGTAATTCAAACGTTATGTGCGTTTCATAATTTTGCAAAATCTATTCTATTTGCAATTAAAACTATAGTAGTTGGTGGTCCCCGATCATCTGATTTGCTCTTAAACAGCTCAATCCTAAATTTGAAATTCCCTGCAACAGAACACGATAGTTGGTGGTTTGTGCGGAAAAAAATTACAGTTTTAAAAAGTGTTTTAAGCAACGAAGGCAGCAATAAGCGGTAGTTTGTGCAATTTCCTCGTGTAAACAACATGTAGCGTCGAAGTAATAGTACTAGCAGTACAGAAATCTTGTGTAATTTCTAGTTCTACATATTACTAGTGTCCACTGTTTGAGAGTTGATGGTGAATGGGTCTGATTTTCAATCGAATGAGAATTAGCAAATTGATTTTTATGACAAAAGCATACAAAGGGAGTAAAACAACATACCCGCATTCGCCGCTGCTACCAGCATGCGATGCCTCCACGAGTGCATTGACGGCTGCTGCAAATCCTCGGAAGGCATCTAGGTTTTGCAGATCGTCGATTGCCGCTGTCCGGCTAAGCTTAACCAGCATAGCTGCCGCCAAGATATCTCGGATTTGGACCACAGGCAGAAGCTGATTGGGGTCGAAGGATTGCCTGATTCGGAATTTGAAGTACCAAGCCCTCGGCTCCGATGATGGAAGTTTGGAACTCGGCCCGGCCAGAACCTCCCAAATCTGTGTGTGGCAGTGGATGCCCATCGGCATCCCCAATGCTGCCGACGCCGTGATGTGGTCGGTCGCACTTTGGTCCCCACTAAAGGCTGGGGCTGCAGCACGTCGCCGCCGCCCCCGACGTCCCCACGACGGCAACGCCATGGACCGAGGCGCTGAGTTTGTTGGCGAACCCGAAGCCCTGGATGGCAAGTGCTTCTTCACAATGGAAGCATCCTCACCCGGCGAGGTTCGCCCCCGGCGCATGCCTATGCTCCGACCAGCCCACTTTGCCGCTGCTGCCTGGGCTGCCGCCGATACCTGGGCCACCGCCGCTTCATGGGACCCCCTCCCTCCTCTCCCTCTCCTAGATCAAAGGGCGCCAGGAGTCTAGCCACAGCAAGACACAGAGCCGCCTGCTTCATCGCACACCAATGGCACACAGACATTTGCGAGCTTTTAGCGCACACCCCTCCGAGGCTGAGTCGTGGAGCCTGGGTGCACGGGGCTATGGCTGGAGGAGTCGCCATGGGACGAGGGGTGTCGAGTGCTCGGGCAAATACGGGAAAGGCGAAGTTTTGGATAACCTTATATGATCACATCAATGCTTCTCAAGGAGCCAAATACTGTATGAGAAACCGGAAAAGTTTGAACGTTTGAAAACTTTGCCGGCATAATGCATCCTTCCAATGCACGCCTACTAAGGTAGAAAGCCAACTCAATTGCTACTTTGTTGGCAAAATGTACCATGGCTCAATCTTGGGTCACACACATCTATCAATTGGTATATTTTGGTCATATTCAAAATTTTACTTGAAACTTGTTGGTCATGCCATTCTACTACTCGCCTAACACTTTTTCTACGCGGGAAGGAGGGGGGTATGATGCTACCCTGAATTTTTATGCCCATTTGTATCTTGGACAAATCCTAGGTTTGACCAAAATTTAAAACATGAAGATGAAAAATTAAGCCTGGATCCACTACAAGAAAAGTTGCCAAACTTTTCTTGTAGTGATCCTTCTTAATTAGTAACTTCAAAATGAAGCTTTTGGAAGGTTTTTGAAATTTCCATGTCTGAAACCCAAAACACCTCTTCATGATTGACTTCATAAGACAAATCGAGTTTAGGGTTAGGGGTAGATACATGATTTTTCTAGTTTGAATATGTCTAGACCTGGCTTATCAACTTGAATGCTTAGTATATGACATAAGAAGATGTACTATGTGCATTGGTTTTTTATTTATTTGATTTGTTTTGAATTTTCATGCCGAATCAAATTTTGGTCAAATCATAGGTTTAACCAAGATTTAAACAAGTTTAAAACATTAAAATGAAAAATTAAGCATGGATCCTTCTCAATCACTCCAAAATGAAGCTTTTGGGAGGCTTTTGAAATGTCTATGTTTGAAACCCAAAACCACTTCTCTTCATGCTTGACTTCATAAGACAGATGAGTTTAGGGTTAGGGGTAGATACATGATTTTTCTGGTTTGAATAGGTCTAGACCTTGTTATCAAGTTGAATGGCTTACTATGTGACATAAGAAGACTATGTGCTTTGGTTTTTCATTTTTGATTTTTTCGATTGTTTTTATGCCCATTTGAATCTTGGCCAAATCCTAGGTTTGAACAAGAATTTAAACAAGTTTAAAACATGAAAATGAAAAGGTAAGCATGGATCCTTCTTAGTCAGTCCGAAATGAAGCTTTTGGGCGGTTTTCGAAATTTCCATGTTTGAAAACCCAAACCACTTCTCTTCATGCTTGACTTCATAAGACAAATTTAGGGTTAGGGGTATAGATACATGATTTTTCTTGTTTGATATGTCTAGATATTGTTTATCAACACTTGAATGCTTACAATATATGTGACGCAAGAAGACTATGTGTTATGGTTTTTCATTTTTGGGGGTTTTTTCGAATTTTTTATGCGCACTTGAATCTTGGTCAAATCCAAGCTAGCTAGGTTTGACCAAGCTTTAAACAAGTTTAAAACATGAAAATGAAAAAGTAAGCATGTATCCTTCTTAGTCACTCCAAAATTAAGCTTTTCGGAGGTTTTTGAAATTTCCATTTTGTAAACCCAAAACCACGTATCTTCATGTTTGACTTCAAAAGACAGAGTTTAGGGTTAGGGGGTAGATACATGATTCTTCTTTTAATATGTTTAGATCTTGTTTTATCAAGTTGAATGTTGACTGTATGACATAAGAAGACTATGTTTTTGAATTTTTTATGAATCTTGGTCAAATCCAAGGGTTGACCAAGATTTAAACAAGTTTAAAACATGAAAATGAAAACGTTTCAAGTTCACCTTTGGTTCGATCTTTCAGTAACCAGGCGCATATATATATGGATGCAAATTGAGATAATTAATTCGTGAAACATTGGAAATGTCCATCGTGTGTCATGTTTCCCCCTCACATGAAAATTGGATTGGTGGCAGACAAGTAAAAGCACATTTATGTGCGACAACCCAAAATGCACATATTTTGCTGAGTTTTCATGCATGCATTAAAAGTTGTGAATATATACATAAAATGCATGTGGGTCATGATTGAAAAGTTTGACATGTATATGGTTCTTGTGTAGTAGTAGTACTATAGTAGATTAGTAGGTACGCAAACTCCCATCCATCTTCTTTGTCAAGAGAAGACGCGCACCAGGATGCGTAGTGGAAGTCGTCTCTGGATCCTTCTGTTGTCCCTCTCACGGAAAAGAAAAAGAAAAAAACATCTCTCTCATTCTCGGCCTCGCTCGACTCGCTCGCTCGCAGCCTCGCACCTCCTGCGCACTGACAAACGCTGCACAACAGTCAACATCACCAGAAAAAAGATATACACCATAAATAATAAGAGGGGCCCCGTGACTGCTATCCCTTCTTCTCCTTCCGTGTGATCCCTCTTCCTCCGAGTTTCACTGGACGGGCAAACACACATGTGCTGCATAGTAAAAATAAAAAAGTAAAAAATCGACCTATGAATCTATGATTAAATAGGTAAAATCCTGGGTTTTATCAAGGTTTAAACAAGTTTAAAACATGAAAATGAATAGGTAAGCATGGATCCTTCTTAGTCACTCTAAAATGAAGCTTTCGCGAGGTTTTTGAAATTTCCATGTTTGAAACCCAAAACCACTTCTCTTCATGCTTGACTTCGTAAGACGAGTTTAGGGTTAGGGGTAGATACATGATTGAATATGTCTAGACCTTGTTTATCAACTTGAATGCTTACTATATGACATAAGAAGGCTATGTTATTTGGTTTTTCATTTTTTCTGTTTTTTCTGATTTTTTATGCCCATTTAAATCTTGGTCAAATCCTAGGTTTGACCAAGAGTTAAACAAGTTTAAAACATGAAAATGAAAAGGTAAGCCTGGATCCTTCTTAGTCACTGTAAAATGAAGCTTTTGGGAGGTTTGTGAAATTTCCATGTTTGAAACCCAAAAGCACTTCTCTTCATGCTTGACTTCATAAGACAGAGTTTAGGGTTAGGGGGTGTAGATACATGATTTGTCTGGTTTGAATATGTCCAAATCTTATTTATCAACTTTTGAATGCATGCTACTCTCTCAAAGAAAACCTTTTGAATGCTTACTATATGACATAAGAAGACTATATGCTTTTAAAATTCAAACATATGGTAAGCATTCTTATGTCATATAGTAAGCATTCAAGTTGATAAACAAGCAAGGTTTGGACATATTCAAACCAGACAAATCATGTATCTACCCCTAACCCCTAATTAAATTGTCTTATGAAGTCTAGCATGAAGAGAAGTGGTTTTGGGTTTCAAACATGGAAATTTCAAAAACCTCCCAAAAACTTCATTTTAGAGTGACTAAGAAGGATATACAAGCTTCCCTTTTCATTTTCATGTTTTAAACTTGTTTAAATCTTGGTCAAACCTCTAGGATTTGACCAAAAGATTCAAATGGGCATGGAAATTCATAAAAAAACAAAAGAATGAAAAACCAAAGGACATAACATTATTATGTCATATATATATAGTAAGCATTCAAGTTGATAAACAAGGTCTAGACATATTCAAACCAGAAAATCATGTATATATCTACCCCTAACCCTAAACTCTGTCTTATGAAGTCAAGCATGCATGAAGAGAAGTGGTTTTGGTTTCAAACATGGAAATTTCGAAAAACCCTCCCAAGAGCTACATTTTGGAGTGAGTAAGAAGGATATATAGATGCTTAATTTTTCATATTCATGATTTAAACTTGTTTAAACCATGTTCAAACCTAGGATTTGACCAAGATTAAAATGGGCATAAAATTTTAAAAAAATCAAAAAATAAAAAACAAGTCACATAGTATTCTTATGTCATATAGTAAGCATTCAATTAAGTTGATAAACAAGGTCTAGACATATTCAAACCAGGAAAATCATGCATATATCCCCTAACCCTAGCTAAACTCTGTCTTATGAAGTCAAGCATGCATGAAGAGAAGTGGTTTTTGGTTTCAAACGTTTAAGCCAAAAGCCCCTTTTCAAATATTTCAAACTTATTCAAATTTGGTTCAAATATGAAAGACATACAAGTTATAGCACACATAGTGCATACATTTTCACACATACTGCACTAGATGCTAACCCTATAGTTTGAGGCCATTTGGGTGACCTAGGTCGAAAAAATTCTTGGATTAGAATCGTGTTGTTCGAACCCCGTAGTTGGATTTTTTTGAACCCTTGATCTGTAGAACTGGGCAAAACCCTAGTTTAACCTATTTAATTACAGATTCGTATATCGATTTTTCTACGAGTACTACCTTTTTATTATTACTATGCAGCACATGGGTGTTTGCCCGTCGAGTGAAACTCGGAGGAAGAGGGATCACTCGGAAGGAGAGAAGAAGGGAGAGAATTATGGTGTCTCCCCTTTTTCGGGTGATGATGTTGACTTTTGTGCAGGGTTTGTCAGTGAGCAGGAGGTGCGAGCGAGCGAGCGAGTCGAGCGAGGCCGAGAATGAGAGAGATTTGTTTTTTTGTGAGAGGGACGACCGAAGGAACCAGAAGGACCCACAGACTTCCAATACGCATCCTGATGCGTCTTCTCTTGACAAAGAAAATGGCTGGGAGTTTGCGTACCTATTGCACGTGACTTGTGCTCACTGAAGTGTGGGACCTCAAGCGTGGGCACCACACGTAAGTGACAGACCTGTTGGTGTAAAAACTCGGTTGATTATAATAGTGCATTAGAACAAAGTTTCCTATGGATTCAAGGGTAGGAAATCCAAGTTAACTCATTTACGTGTTAAACTTGTCTATATCTTGGTCAAACCTAGGATTTGACCAAGATTCAAATGGGCAGAAAAATAAAAACAGAAAAATGAAAAACCAAATCACATAGTTTTCTTATGTCATATAGTAAGCATTAAAGTTGATAAACAAGGTGTAGACATATTCAAACCAGACAAATCATGTAGCTATACCCCCTAACCCCTAAACTCTGTCTTATGAAGTCAAGCATGCATGTGAAGAGAAGTGGTTTTGGGTTTCAAACATGGAAATTTCAAAAACCTCCCAAAAGCTTCATTTTAGAGTGACTAAGAAGGATCCATGCTTCCCTTTTCATTTTCATGTTTTAAACTTGTTTAAATTATCTTGGTCAAACCTAGGATTTGACAAGATTCAAATGGGCATCAAAATTGAAAAAAAAATTGAAAAAAGAAAAACCAAAGCAAATAGTTTTCTTATGTCATATAGTAAGCATTAAAGTTGTTGATAAATAAGGTCCATACATATTCAAACCACACAAATCATGTATCTATACCCCCTAATTAACCCCTAAATTAATTAACTCTGTCTTATGAAGTCAAGCATGTGAAGAGAAGTGGTTTTGGGTTTCAAACATTGAAATTTTAAAAACCTCCCAAAAGCTTCATTTTAGAGTGACTAAGAAGGATACAGACTTCCCTTTTCATTTTTATGTTTTAAACTTGTTTAAATCTTGGTCAAACCAAGGATTTGACCAAGATTCAAATGGCCCTAAAAATTCAGAAAAAAATCAAAAGAATGAAAAACCAAAGCACATAGCATTCTTATGTCATATGTATAGTAAGCATTCAAGTTGATAAACAAAGGTCTAGAGACATATATATTCAAACCAGAAAAATCATGTATATATCTACCCCTAAAACTCTAATTAAACTATGTTTTATGAAGTAAATCATGAAGAGAAGTGGTTTTGGGTTTCAAACATGGAAATTTCAAGAACCTCCCAAAAGCTTCATTTTAGAGTGACTAAGAAGGATCCAGAAGGACCCACAGACTTCCAATACGCATCCTGATGCGTCTTCTCTTGACAAAGAAGATGGCTGGGAGTTTGCGTACCTATTGCACGTGACTTGTGCTCACTGAAGTGTGGGACCTCACGCGTGGGCACCACACGTAAGTGACAGACATGTTGGTGTAAAAACTCGATTGATTATTATACTGCATTAGAACAAAGTTTCCTATGGATTCAAGGGTAGGAAATCCAAGTTAACTCATTTACATGACATTATTATTTCCATGAAGCAAAGTTAACACATCTATCGATTGGTACATTTTTGAGTGACTAAGAAGGATCCATGCTTACTTATTCGTTTTCACGTGTTAAACTTGTCTAAATCTTGGTCAAACCTAGGATTTGACCAAGATTCAAATGGGCAGAAAAATAAAATAAAAAACAGAAAAATGAAAAACCAAATCACATAGTCATCTTATGTCATATAGTAAGCATTAAAGTTGATAAACAAGGTCTAGAAATATCAAACCATACAAATCATGTATCTACCCCTAACCCCTAAACTATGTCTTATAAATTAAGTCAAGCATGAAGAGATGTGGTTTTGGGTTTCAAACATGGAAATATCAAAAACCTCCCAAAAACTTCATTTTAGTGTGACTAAGAAGGATACACGCTTCCCTTTTCATATTCATGTTCTAAGCTTGTTTAAATTATCTTGGTCAAACCTAGGATTTGACAAGATTCAAATGGGCATCAATATTGAAAAAAATCAAAAAAAAAGAAAAAACAAAGGAAATAGTTTTCTTATGTCTTATAGTAAGCATTAAAGTTGATAAACAAGGTCTAGACATATTCAAACTAGACAAATCATGTATCTATATATACCCCCTAACCCCTAAACTCTGTCTTATGAAGTCAAGCATGTGAAGAGGAAGTTGTTTTGGGTTGCAAACATGGAAATTTCAAAAACCTCCGAAAAACTTCATTTTAGAGTTTCTAAGAAGGATCCATGCTTAACTTTGCATATTCATATTTTAAACTTGTTTAAATCATTATCAAGCCTAGCATTTGACCAATATACAAATGGGTGGGCACAAAATTCAAAAAAATCAGAAAAATGAAAACAAATTAAAGCACATAGTCTTCATATGTCATATCGTATGAATTCAAGTTGATAAACGAGGTCTAGGTATATCCAAACCAGACAAATCATGTATCTATACCCCCTGTCGATCTTATGAAGTCTAGCATGAAGAGAGAAGTCGTTTTTGGTTTCAAAAATGGAAATTTCAAGAACATCCCAAAAGCTTCATTTTAGAGTGACTAAGAAGGATACATGCTTCCCTTTTCATTTTTATGTTTAAACTTGTTTAAATCTTGGTCAAACCTAGGATTTGACCAAGATTCAAATATATGGGCATAAAATTCAAAAAAAAAACAGAAAAATTTAAAACCAAGGCACATAGTCTTCTTATGTCATATAGTAAACAATCAATTAATTAAGTTGATAAACCAGTTCTAGACATATTCAAACCAGGAAAATCATGTATCTACCCCCTAACGCCCTAGCTAAACTCTGTCTTATGAAGTCAAGCATGCATGAAGAGAAGTGGTTTTTGGTTTCAAACGTTTAAGCCAAAAGGTAAGCATGGATCCTCCTTAATTAGTCACTGTAAAATGAAGCTTTTGGGAGGTTTGTGAAATTTCCATGTTTGAAACCTAAAAGCACTTCTCTTCATGCTTGACTTCATAAGACAGAGTTTAGGGTTAGGGGGTGTAGATATACATGATTTGTCTGGTTTGAATATGTCCAAATCTTATTTATCAACTTTTGAATGCATGCTACTCTCTCAAAGAAAAACTTTTGAATGCTTACTATATATATGACATAAGAAGACTATATGCTTTTAAAATTCAAACATATGGTAAGCATTCTTATGTCATATAGTAAGCATTCAAGTTGATACACAAGCAAGGTTTGGACATATTCAAACCAGACAAATCATGTATCTACCCCCTAACCCCTAATTAAATTGTCTTATGAAGCAGTCTAGCATGAAGAGAAGTGGTTTTGGGTTTCAAACATGGAAATTTCAAAAACCTCCCAAAAACTTCATTTTAGAGTGACTAAGAAGGATATCAAGCTTCCGTTTCATTTTCATGTTTTAAACTTGTTTAAACCTAGGATTTGACCAAGATTTAAATAGGCATAAAAAATCGAAAGAAATCAAAAATTGAAAAACCAAAGCACATATATATAGCCTTCTTATATCATATAGTAAAAAATTCAAGTTGATAAACAAGGTCTAGACATATTCAAACAAGAAAAATCATGTATCTACACACCTAACCATAAACTCTGTCTTAAGTGGTTTTGGGTTTCAAACATGGAAATTTCACAAACCTCCCAAAAGCTTCATTTTACAGTGACTAGGTCTAGGTATATCCAAACCAGAAAAATCATGTATCTACCCCTGTTGATCTTATGAAGTCTAGCATGAAGAGAAGTCGTTTTGGGTTTCAAACATGGAAATTTCAAGAACATCCCAAAAGCTTCATTTTAGAGTGACTAAGAAGGATACATGCTTCCCTTTTCATTTTCATGTTTTAAACTTGTTTAAATCTTGGTCAAACCTAAGATTTGACCAAGATTCAAATATATGAGCATAAATTTGAATTTTATGCCCATATATTTGAATCTTGGTCAAATCCTAGGTTTGACCAAGATTTAAACAAGTTTAAAACATGAAAATGAAAGGGAAGCATGTATCCTTCTTAGTCACTCTAAAATGAAGTTTTTGGGAGGTTTTTGAAATTTCCATGTTTGAAACCCAAAACCACTTCTCTTCATGCTTGACTTCATAAGACAGAGTTTAGGGGTTAGGGAGTAGATACATGATTTGTATGGTTTGAATATGTGTAGACCTTGTTTATCACCTTTAATGCTTACTATATGACATAAGAAGACTATGTGCTTTGGTTTTTCATTTTTCTGATTTTTTTAATTTTCTGCCCATTTGAATCTTGGTCAAATCCTTGGTTTGACCAATATTTAGACAAGTTTAACACGTGAAAACGAACTGATAATCCCATTTGTTGACTCATTTAACTAGTTAATCCCATTTGTTGACTCTCTGTTGACCAGGCACTTGAGGTAAAACTGAGTATATTGCACTAGCCAGTATTAGTACTCAAGGGGAAAACCGAGCACACAAAAAATGCTACAGTATAAGACTCGAGAGTATATCTAAATTTCCAGGGTTAGACTCGAGTACGCGTGTTGCGGTGCAGAAGTGGAAGACGTGCAATTGTTGACGGGTACTGACGCGAGTCGCGGTGCAGAAGTCGAAGACGTGCAATTGTGGACGCGTGTCGCGTTGCAGAAGCCCAAGACGTGCAGACGTTAAATGGTGGACGCGTAGGACGCGGGTCGCATTAACCACCCCTCGCCTTTATAGACGCCTCCTCGCACTATCTCTGTCACTCTCACTCGCTCATGCAACGCCGCCTCTCACGTCCCATCATCTTCTCCAAAGCAAAAACCCTCTCCCTCTCTGCAGGCGAGATGGACATGGAGAATGCGAATCCCATCGTCCATGACGCCGTCGGCTCCAAGCGCGACGCCTCCCTCTTCGACGTCGTCCCCTCAAAGGCCGTCGCCGCCGCCGGTGGCGGTCGTATCCCGCCGGGATGGGACCCCTATGAGCCGGTGCCGTACATCTCGCCTCCGAACCCCTACGACACCTTCATGGACGACCCATGGAACGAGGTAACTATGGTTTGCTCCCTTTTTTGTTCCCCCATTCCTTTTTGAACCCTATTTTTGCTGGTTCCCTAGTAACTATTAGTGCCGATCTGTAGATGGTTGAGTATTGGGTTAATATTTGCGCCGATTTTATTCCATTTTGCTTTGATCCCTTCTTGATTTCGTTTAAGATTTGGAGTTCGGCCGTTCGGTTAATTTATGCAAGTAATAATGGGATCTCAATCAGTTAATTTATGGGATCTCAGTCAGTTATTTTATGCAGGAATCAAAAGATATCAACCGTTTAATTTTGCAAATATTCTGGAATCTGTTCAAAATCAGATCTGGAATCTGTTTCTTTGCCTATGATGAATCGTTGGGCACAAATTTTTACAGAGTGGGTTCAGCGAACCATTGCTGTGTACAAATCTGTTGTGCATGAGCTATGGTTCGCTAACACCATCCCTGTAGACATATAATCGTGTCCACTCTAACTGAGGCTGGCTCTGTTTTTCCTTACTTTGTTATCATGCACGTTAGTCATCGTTGCATCTCATTCACTAATAGTTCCCGTTTGATATGGATCAGCTGTCTGGCAGCGACGTCGGCAGCGACGACGAGCACCATGACGTCAAGACTCGCCAGGTGCTGCGGAGGCTGCAGGTCGGCCAGTACGTCTCCTACTTCGCCAAGGGTGTCTACAGGTGCCCCTTCTGCACTAGGAGGCTCGGCCGCACTGACTTCAACTGCCTCCTCACGCATGCCGAGAACATCGGCAACACCAACCCCAAGGTCGGCGCGTCGGTGAACCCCCACTCCTTCCGCGCCAAGCACATGGCGCTCGGCATGCACCTCCGCAGCATCCAGCGGGTGGAGATCTCCGCCGGGCGCATGCCTCCGCTCAAGCCCAAGGCTCCCAAGGGGAGCAACAAGTGGAGGCAGAGGCAGATGGGGTAGGCGGAGTCCTGGACGTGTGCTGCTGCTGCAAAGCAGCTTCTATTTTGTTGTTAGCTAGGGATCCCTTGTTGTTATGTTGTTAGTATGATGGTGTTGTGAAGAACCTCGAACCTGTTGGCTGCTGTGTATGCAGCTTATTATCTAGGGAGGGATCCCTATTATCTATCCCTATTCTACTGGAGTATATTTTGTTGGCCCTACTTTGTTTTCTCGATTTACTATTACTGCGAATTTGTCGTACGGAGTACATTACCCTGGAGATTTGCTTCTAGATTTAACTACATACATATGGACCAGAGGGAGTACTAGATTTGCTGCCATATTGGGCAAACAACGAGGGCCAAAAGGCACAAATAATTGAAGAAAGACAGAAATGCAAGCTTCTCTAGATTTGATACTAATTTGGTTAATAAAGACAAAGAGACAGAGGGGGAAAAGGTGCTCTTAAAAATGCCAATTCGCGCCGAGAGAGACAGAACCCAGCTCCTGCTCACGTACAACCAAACGCGGTCTCGTCCTGTCCCACGCGGTCCCTTTCTACTAGCCCCACACGTCAGCACGGAACGGTCAACTAAACTGGAATCCTCCCGTCTGAGCTCCTTCTGCGGGTTACAAATAAGGGCTTGGCGAAAACTGAGGAAAAACATAAGGCAATCTTATTGACTAATATAGCTGTTTAATTAATAAAAGGATTAGCTACAACGTGCTCAGTTTGCCCATTTATTAAGGTATAAGACTGGCAGGAGAGAAAGTAATCGCTAGTTTCCTCATTTTGCCCCTGCATGCTCGCACGATTAAAGCTCCTTCCGCACGCGCTGGACTCCTCGTTTCCTTAAACCTCCTCGTTTCTCGGGATAGACCAACAGTTTTTCAGGATCTTGGGGTTTTTTTTTTGACAATCAATACCACATATATTCATAGCAAAAATAGTACATGGTAGAGGGCTACATGACGACTAGATATATCACCAAAAAAGGTGATGCATGTCTCCTTCACCAAAACAGCTGAAACAAGTACACGAACGCAAGTACACCACCATAATAATACTACTACATTAACACAAGTACGAGTAATAAAGTAAGAGTACTACTCCCTCTAATCTAATTTAAACCAAAATAAAACTTAAACTTCATCCTAAATTTGAACTAGTGCCTCGTCCTCGTTCTTCGCTCATTTTCTGATCCAAGACGGCGCAGAGTGCCAGAGTGCATGGCACGGAACTCTTCATCGGTGGCATGCCATGGGCATGTCACCGGATGCATGATTTTTTTCGCAATGTTTTAAATTTGAATTTAGGCCGCATGTCACACGGTGACATGCAAAAGGTGCATGTCACCTGGTGGTGGTAGGCAACTACCCTCATTTACGGCGGCGTAGGCGACTGGACGCCGCGTGGCCAGCCGCTGCCTCGTGGCCGCCTCGGTTTCCACGCGGGAGACCATTAAACGCCGACGACCAACCTTCCCGCGTCACGGTTAGCGACTATGACTATAAGGGCAAAACGCTAAACTCTCTCGTTCCATTCACTTTCTTCCTCTCTCCACCTAACAAACATTTGTTCGTCGCTCTCTCCTCCAGCAATGTCTTCAAAATTCAGGTCGTCGGCGGTCAAGTACGCGGAGAAAAAACGCCGGCTCGAAATTTCGAGAGACGCTTCCAGAAACCAAGTGGGCTCGCCGTCGCCGCCGCCGCCGCCGAAACGCGTCCGTGCTGTGCTCACCGGGTTAGTTTCCTTCGCCATGTACTTTCGTTTCTTTCGTCGCTCTCTCCTCCAGCAATTAATGTGTTCAAACTTCAGGTCGCCGGCGGTCAAGTACGCGGATAAAAAACGCCGGCTCGAAATTTCGAGAGACGGTTCCAGAAACCAAGTGGGCTCGCCGTCGCCGCCGCCCGCCGCCGCCGAAACGCGTCCGTGCTGTGCTCACCGGGTTAGTTTCCTTCGCCATGTACTTTCGTTTCTTCTTGCCCGGGCTCAAGCTCTTTAAGAGTCTCTATGGTTATACATCTTAAAGGGTTGGAAGTTCCAACGACGCCCCTACTGCACCAACTTCCACGACCAAGGAATCATCGTCGTCCGATGATTTCAACCCGGCCCTACCCCGGCGAAATGAGGTAGCACCAAGCACTGTGTAGTTATCTTCTTCTTCTTCTTCTTCTTCTTCTTCCTTTGCGCTTACTTGCTACCGATGATTTCGCCCTGAAGGAAGCGGCGCCGACTATCGACACCACTGTCGCCATCTTGATGGAAAAAAACGAGGAGCTCAGCTTAGAGTGTGATCGCCTCCGAGACGATTTGGCTGCCAAGAAGAAGAATTCGAAAACTCTTGTGGAGCTCATTTGCAGCCTTCGAAATGAGCGCGATATGTTGAAGAACGAGCTGATTAAGCAGAAAGAGAGGAACATTGCATCAGCGGAGAAAGCCAGCAGCATACTCAAGACTGTGTGCCTCGACAGAGACAAGTCTGATATAGAGTACAAAATCCTTCTTCAGGATAAAGTACAGCTCCAAAAGTTGAACCTTGAATATGCTGACATCGCCATCCTTGCCCTTCTCGAGAGGCAGAAGGCACAAGATAAGTTGATGCACCTGATGTTGGAGAGCTGCAGTGAAAGAGAAGAGACATTGAAAGAAGTGAGCAGTTTGGTGGGATACATGAGTGACGTCGGGCGAACTTCGCAGAATCCGCCCCGGCTGAGCTCAAATTCCAGCGGAACCAGCTTTCAGCAATGCATGTTAGGCGCACCTACAACTTCTACTCATTGATTAGAGGTCGCACGACATGGCATTTTCCCTCGAAATAGTAGTACTGTACTAATAGTTGTACTACTTAATATGTACCTTTTTGTAAAATAATTTCTTACATGTATTAGAAACTACCCCTCTCGTTTCTGGATGCACCCGGGACATTGTCATCCGGCCCTCTTCTGGACAAACCCCCTCGGGAAGGGCGGTATATTTTGCACATTTCGCTACTAGTACTTCTAATTCCACCGCTTATTTTTCTAATCCGTTAAATCGTTAATTGGATGACCAACTGATGGAAGCTGCGATAGATTAGACCAACAAGTGGTGAATTGTGCAAAAGATATGTCCGTGTTTTATGCAAAAGAGTGATATGGGGATCTGGTGGAATCTTGAATTTCCTCTTCAGTGGTAGGCATGCTTCACTTATAGCTGGAGTACATTGCGGACCTGGTGCATTTCGTCAGTACCGATCAGCTATTTTTGCTTATCCGGGAAGAAAAGGTAGTACTAGCCTTTTCTGTGAGATGTCTTTTCAGTGCTACGGAGTTGTCTGTTCACTGCTTGCTTTGTCTGTCGGTGACTTTGCCAAGCTGACTTTGCCATGACTTTGGGTGACTGATATGTGGACCACAGTTGTAAGTGACTCAAAGTCACTGACTTTGGGGACTCGTGAATGCTTCGTATATTTCTGACGGTTTCTGAATTATGTACTCCGTACAACTTTTGTAATATTGGTCAAACTAGTTTTGACCAGGGTTTGTGTAGGGTGTTTTTTTTTGGTTGGTCCAAATGGTGTTGTGTGGTCCAAATGTGATGTATCATCACACCACCATGTGCCCCCCTCCCCCCACCCCACCCCTAGGTTTTGGTAATGCCATTCTGATACATGCTTCTTAGAAGGAGTACATTTTTTCCGTTAGGGCATGACAATTTTGAAAAATTCAAAAAAAAATGGGAAGACAGAATGGTAACATCATTTTCCATGTGATGATGCACCCCTGTGCCAAATTTTGGTTCATTTTAAGAATGTAAGGTGACAAATTACTCGAGGAAGCTAGTTGGAGTAGACGGGCATGATCGGATTGGCATAGGCGATTTATTTTTTGAAGGATGTTATTTTTCATAGACAATATCTGACACAAAAAATAAAATGTTAAGGTCTCATATTATTCTGAATGATTTTGAATTACTTATGACGTTTGGAAGTATTGGTATACATGAGTCCCACATGAAGTTAAATGGTCCAAAAAAAAGTTTCGTACACGTCTCCCAGAAAGTGGAAAGTCGAGTACATGCATGACTTCACGCGTCCACTACTGGATACAGGGAGTCAGAGGCTATAACATAATCGGCCTCATCATCTCTCGCGAGCTCGTCCTCTCCACTCCCCCAACTTGCCTCCCCCACACTGTGAAAACCCCCATCCACTCACCGCACCTCTGAGGCATCGACTTTCCCGTTTCCAACCACAACAGCATGAAGATAGGTATTGCATACGAGGCGGAGCAATAGGCGACCGCCCACGCAGAGGATGCCTCTACGGTAGTGGCCGTCGTGGTGGGTGAGGCTTCACCGGGCACCCAAGCCGCTCGTCTCCTCTGCTTGTCGGATTCTTCGACCTCGGTCGAAATGGGCATCCTGGCCGTCACGACGGGTGAGGCTTCACCGGGCACCCATGCCGCTCGTCTCCTCTGCTTGTCTGGTTCTTCGACCTCGGTCGAAACGGGCGTCCTGGCCGTCGAGCAGAAGGTGGATACCAACGTTGTTTATCCCGCCGAAGATGTGCACGGCGTTGCAGGCCACCACGGCGAGGTCTTCCTAGGCCCGATGCTGGACGCGAACCTCGACCCCTTCGATGATTTCGGCCCAAACGTTCAGTTCCAGGAGGATGTTGAGGGTGATGACGAGGAGGTACTTCTCTTTTACCGAAACTGTCCCAACCCTCTTTGTGTCATATTGCTGTTCACATGGTTTGCACGAGCCTGGTTCTTGATTGATTTGATATCCTACCTTGTTCTTGTAGATGTAATTGATTCTACGATTCGTAAGATCAGATTCTAGTTTAATTTCGACTAATCTGCCATGTAGTCATATAATCAATTTATGTGTTCATACTTAGTGGACTTGCAATTGTTGTGGCTAATGTTCATGGTTGTTCATAGGGTTTCTCATGATTTATTACGATTTCTTCTGCCATTTACTTGTTCTACACATTTAATTTTAGGGTTTCTAAGGTTTGATTATGTTAGTGGAGTATTTATTCGATCTGTCATAAAAAACCTGATTATGTAGTACTTAATAATTCATAGGAGTATTCTGATGACATGGACAACAACAAGGTGCGCAGGGACCGGAAAAGCCGCTATGTTCTCAAGCGGCTGAAGGGTGGTGAAATTCGTTTCTGCATGCGCGCGGGAGCTATTTTGCCCATTATGTGGAAAAGTTGCCATGGCCGACGAAGTTGAAGTCGCGCCGTGGTTGCTGGTGTACCATGGCCGACGATTTTGGTCCCTCCGTGGTGCATGTCAAAACTTTTTTTTCTCGTTTTTGAGGCCACCTAGCCCGACGAAAGCGGCCAAAACGTGGCGTATGGTGGCCCGGGACGTGGTGCATCTCGAAATCTCGGGTTCGCCGGCCGAGTCAACGCAAATCCGCACCGCCGAGGGATGTAGGGCCCAGATGGCAGCCTCTCTGGCATTGTTTTTTTCTAGATCGCGCCATCTCGTTCAACGTTCTCCGATCGAGCCGTTTACGATGCAGGATCATGGGTCCCGCATGTCATCCTCTATGAACCAAAATTCTTTCTATTCTTGGATTTTTTTGACCCCCTGATTTCTGGCTACTTCCTTTTTCTTTTGATCCCTTGCCGCCTTGGAAACGTTGAGACCGCTGCTGCTAAATGGGACCCGCATGTCATCCTCTATGTGCAATCAACTTTCTTTTCTTGGAGTTTTTTTTGGCACCTCAAATTTGGTCACTTGCCTTTTTCTTTCGATCCCCTGCCGCCTCTCAAACGGTGATACCGCTGCTGCTAAATGGGACCCGCATGTCATCCTCTATGTACTATAAAACTTTCTTTTCTTGAATTATTTTTGGCACCTCATATTTGGTCACTTACCTTTTTCTTTCGATCCCCTGCCGCCTCTCAAACGGTGATACCGCTGCTGCTAAATGGGACCCGCATGTCATCCTCTATGTACTATAAAACTTTCTTTTCTTGGATTTTTTTGGCACCTCATATTTGGTCACTTGACTTTTTCTTTCGATCCCCTGCTGCCTCTCAAACGGTGATACCGCTGCTGCTAAATGGGACCCGCATGTCATCCTCTATGTACTATAAAACTTTCTTTTCTAGGATTTTTTTTGGCACCTCATATTTGGTCACTTGACTTTTTCTTTCGATCACCTGCTGCCTCTCAAACAGTGATACCGCTCTGCTAAATGGGACCCGCATGTCATCCTCTATGTACTATAAAACTTTCTTTTCTTGGATTTTTTGGCACCTCATATTTGGTCACTTGACTTTTTCTTTCGATCCCCTGCTGCCTCTCAAACGTGATACCGCTGCTGCTAAATGGGACCCGCATGTCATCCTCTATGTACTATAAAACTTTTTTTTGGATTTTTTTGGCACCTCATATTTGGTCACTTGACTTTTTCTTTCGATCCCCTGCTGCCTCTCAAACAGTGATACCGCTGCTGCTAAATGGGACCCGCATGTCATCCTCTATGTACTATAAAACTTTCTTTTCTTGAATTATTTTTGGCTCCTCATATTTTTTCACTTGCCTTTTTCTTTCGATCTCATGCCACGTTTGAAACGTTGAGGAACCTGCTGGCTCATGGGACCCGCATGTCATCCTCTATGTACTATAAAAGTTCATTTTCTTGGTTTTTTTTCACCATCTGATTTTTGGCAATTTCTTTTTTCTTTTGATCCCCTGCCACCTCTCAAACGCTGATACCGCTGCTGCTAAATGGGACCCGCATGTCATCCTCTATGTACTATAAAACTTTCTTTTCTTGAATTATTTTTGGCTCCTCATATTTGGTCACTTGCCTTTTTCTTCCGATCTCATGCCAAGTTTGAAACGTTGAGGAACCTGCTGGCTCATGGGACCCGCATGTCATCCTCTATGTACTATAAAAGTTTATTTTCTTTATTTTTTTCACCCTCTGATTTTTGGCTATTTCCTTTTTCTTTTGATCCCCTGCCGCCTTGGAAACGTATGGTAAGCTGCTGACTCATGGGACCCGCATGTCATCCTCTATGTACAATCAACTTTCTTTTTCTTTTGATCTCAAGCCGCATTTGAAACGCTGAGACCGCTGCTGCTAAATGGGACCCGCATGTCATCCTCTACGTACAATAAAGTTTCTTTTCTTGGATTATCTTTGGCTCCTGATATTTTGTCACTTGCCTTTTTCTTTCGATCTCATGCCGCCTTTGAAACGTTGAGTAAGCTGCTGGCTCATGGGTCCCGCATGTCATCCTCTACGAACAATAAAAGTTTCCTTTCTTGGAGTTATTTTTTACCCCTAATTTCTGGCTATTTGCCTTTTTCTTTTGATCTCCTGCCCCCTCTGAAACGATGAGGACGCTGTTGGCAGGTCGGTCCCATGTCATCCTCTATGAACAATAAAAGTTTCCTTTGATGGATTTATTTTGAACCCCTCATTAATTTCTGGATATTTCCCCTGCCGCCTTGGAATCGTTGAGGATGCTGCTGCCTCATGGGTCCCGCATGTCATCCTCTCAGAACGGTAAATGTTTATTTTCTTGGATTTTGTTGACCAAACGATTTTTGGCTTATTTTTTCTTTCGATCACCTGCAGCCTTTAAAACGTTGAGGACGCCGCTGGCTCACGGGTCCCACATGTCAACCTCTATGAACAATAAACGCTGAGGATGCTGCTGCCTCATGGGTCCCGCATGTCATCCTCTCAGAACGAAAATGTTTCTTTTCTTGGATTTTTTACCAACAGATTTTTGGTTTATTTTTTCTTTCCATCCCCTGCCGCCTTTAAAACGTTGACGACGCTGTTGGCTCATGGGTCCCCGATGTCAGCCTCCCCGTACAAGAAACATATGATATCTTGATTATTTTGCAGACAATAAACAATGTATTGCGCTCTGAGCTATTTCAAACGGATAATTAAATCTTTATTTTTACATAAACAAACTTATATGTTGAATCTCCTTGTTTTTTTGTCTTTGCGAAGCATAGGACTTTCCTGTTTTTTTAGAAAATTCGGAACTTTCCTGTTTTGGAGTGGGCTGAAATTGTACGAGTCAAAAGGCCAAGCAGGATAGTTCGAAAGCCCAGATGTCCAGATGCAGCCCAATTGAAATCTTTCTTCTTGGATTTTTTTCACCCCCTGATTTCTGGCTACTTCATTTTTCTTTTGGTCCTGTGCCGCCTTGGAAACGTTGAGACCGCTGCTGCAAAATGGGACCCGCATGTCATCCTCTACGTACAATAAAATTTCTTTTCTTGGATTATTTTTGGCTCCTGATATTTGGTCACTTGCCTTTTTCTTTCGATCCCGTGCAGCCTCTCAAACGGTGATACCGCTGCTGCAAAATGGGACCCGCATGTCATCCTCTACGTACAATAAACTTTCTTTTCTTGGATTATTTTTGGCTCCTGATATTTGGTCACTTGCCTTTTTTTCTTTCGATCTCATGCCACGTTTGAAACTTTGAGGAACCTGCTGGCTCGTGGGACCCGCATGTCATCCTCTATGTGCTATAAAAGTTTATTTTCTATGGTTTTTTTTCACTCTCTGATTTTTGTCTATTTCCTTTTTTCTTTTGATGCCCTGCCGCCTTGGAAACGTTGAGTAAGCTGCTTACACATGGGACCCGCATGTCATCCTCTATGTACAATCAAGTTTCTTTTCTTGAATTATTTTTGGCTCCTGATATTTCGTCACTTGCCTTTTTCTTTCGATCTCATGCCACGTTTGAAACGTTGAGGAACCTGCTGGCTCATGGGACCCGCATGTCATCCTCTATGTGCTATAAAAGTTTGTTTTCTTGGATTTTTTTTCACCCTCTGATTTTTGGCTCCTGATATTTCGTCACTTGCCTTTTACTTTTGATCCCCTGGCCCCTTTGAAACGTTGAGTAAGCTGCTGGCACATGGGACCCGCATGTCAACCTCTATGTCCATCAACTTTCTTTTCTTGGATTTTTTTTGACCCCCTACTTTCTAGCTACTTTCTTTTTCTTTTGATCTCAAGCCGCATTTCAAACATTGAGACCGCTGCTGCAAAATGGGACCCGCATGTCATCCTCTATGTACAATAAATCTTTGATTATTTTTGGCACCTCATATTTGGTCACTTGCGTTTTTTTCTTTCGATCTCATGCCACCTTTGAAACGTTGAGTAAGCTGCTGGCTCATGGGTCCCCCATGTCATCCTCTACGAACAATAAAAGTTTCATTTCTTGGAGTTATTTTTGCCCCCTAATTTCTGGCTACTTCCTTTTTCTTTTGATCCCCTGCCGCCTTTGAAACGTTGAAAACTTTCTTTTCTTTGATTATTTTTGGCACCTCATATTTTGTCACTTTCCTTTTTCTTTCGATCCCCTGCCGCCTCCCAAACGGTGATACCGCTGATGCTAAATGGGACCCGCATGTCATCCTCTATGTACTATAAAACTTTCTTTTCTTGGATTTTTTTTGGCTCCTGATATTTGGTCACTTGCCTTTTTCTTTCGATCCCCTGCCGCATCTCAAACGGTGATACCGCTGCTGCTAAATGGGACCCGCATGTCATCCTCTATGTACAATAAAGTTTCTTTTCTTGGATTATTTTTGGCTCCTGATATTTGGTCACTTGCCTTTTTCTTTCGATCCCATGCCGCCTTTGAAACGTTGAGGAAGCTGCTGGCTCATGGGTCCCGCATGTCATCCTCTATGAACAATAAAAGTTTCCATTGTTGGAGTTATTTTTTACCCCTAATTTCTGGCTACTTCCTTTTTCTTTTGATCCCCTGCCGCCTTTGAACGTTGAAGAATCTGCTCGCTAATGGGTCCCACATGTCAGACTCTATGGACGATAAACCTTTCTTTTCTTGGAGTTATTTTGACCCCTAATTTCTGGCTATTTTGCCTTTTTTTTGGATCCCGTGCTGCCTTGGAAACGTTGAGGATGCTGCTGCCACATGGGTCCCGCATGTCATCCTCTCAGAACGATAAATGTTTCTTTTCTTCGATTTTTTTACCAACTGATTTTTGATTTATTTTTTCTTTCGATCCCCTGCCGCCTTTAAAACTTTGACGACGCTGCTGGCTCATGGGTCCCGATGTCAGCCTCCCCGTACAAGAAACATGTGATATCTTGATTATTTTACAGACAATAAAAAGTGTATTTCGCTCTGAGCTATTGCAAACGGATAAATTAAATCTTTATTTTTACATAAACGAACTAATATGAATCTCCTTGTTTTTGTTTTGTTTTTGCGAAGCATAGGACTTTCTTGTTTTGGAGTGGGCTGAAATTGTACGAGTCAAAAGACGTCCAGCAGGTTAGAAGGCCCAGATGGCCAGGCAGCCCCAATTTATATCTTCCTTATCTTGGATTATTTTTTGATCAAAAGGCCCAGCAGGGGTACATCCTTTTTCTTTTGGTCCTGTGTGCCGCCTTGGAAACGTTGTGGACGCTGCTGCCTCATGGGACCCGCATGTCATCCTCTATGAACTATGAACTCTAAAAGTTTCTTTTTTCTTGGATTTTTTTTCACCCCTCTGATTTTTGGCTATTTCCTTTTTCTTTTGTTCCCCTGCCGCCTTGGGACCCGTATGTCATCCTCTATGTACAAAAAACTTTCTTTTCTTGGAGTTTTATTCCCCCTAATTTCGGGCTACTTTCGTTTTCTTTTGATCTCAAGCCGCATATGAAACATTGAGACCGCTGCTGCAAAATGGGACCCACATGTCATCCTCTATGTAAAATAAAAGTTTCTTTTCTTGGATTATTTTTCACGCTCTGATTTTTGGCTATTTCCTTTTTCTTTCGATCCCCTGCTGCTTGGAAACGTTGAGGATGCTGCTGCCTCATGGGTCCCACATGTCATCCACTATGAACAATAAAAGTTTCTTTTCTTCGATTTTTTTCACCCTCTGCTTTTTGGCTATTTCCTTTTCATTTGATCCCCTGCCGCCTTGGAAACGTTGAGGATGCTGCAGCGTCATGGGACCCGCATGTCATACTCTATGTACAATAAAAGTTTCTTTTCTAGGTTTTTGGCTCCTGATATTTGGTCACTTGCCTTTTTCTTTCAATCTCATGCCGACTCTCAAAGGTACAATAAAAGTTTCTTTTCTTGGATTATTTTTGGCTCCTGATATTTGGTCACTTGCCTTTTTCTTTCGATCTCATGCCGTCCTTGAAACGTTCAGACCGCTGCTACAACATGGGACCCTATGTCATCCTCTATGTACAATGAAAGTTTCTTTTCATGGATTATTTTTTGCTCCTGATATTTGGTCACTTTCCTTTTTCTTTCGATCTCATGCCGCCTCGGCCCTCTGAAACGACGAGTAAGTTGTTGGCTCATGGGACCCGCATGTCATCCTCTATGTACAATAAAGTTTTTTTCTTGGATTTTTTACCCCCTGATTTTTGGTCACTTGCCTTTTTCTTTCGATCCTGTGCCGCCTTTGAAATTGTGGACGCTGCTGGCTCATGGGTCCCACATGCCAGCCTCTATGAACAATAATATTTCTTTTCTTGGATTTTTTTTACCCCTGATTTCTGGCTATTTGCCTTTTTCTTTGGATCCCCGACCGCCTTTGAAACGATGAGGACGCTGCTGGCGCATAGCTCCCACATGTCAGCCTCTAAGAACAATAAACATTTCTTTTCTTGGATTTATAGTTGACCCCTAATTAATGGCTACTTCGCTTTTTTTTCGATCCCCAGCCGCCTTAGAAACGTTGAGGACGCTGCTGGCTCATGGGTCCCATATGACAGCCTCTATGAAAAGTAAAACATTTACTTTCTTGGATTTATTTTTGACACCTAATTAATGACTACTTGGTTCTTTTCTTTTGATCCCGTGACACCTTTGAAACGTTGAGGGCCCTGCTGGCTCATGGGTCCAACATGTCAGCCTCTATGAACAATAAGAGTTTCTATTGTTGCATTTATTTTTGACCCCTAATTTCTGGCTATTTGCCTTTTTTCCATTGCCTGCCACCTTAGAAACGTTGAGGACGCTGCTGGCTGGGTCCCACATGTCAGCCTCTTTGTACGATAAAAGTTTCCTTTGCTGGATTTATTTTTGACCCCTAATTTCTGGCTATTTGCCTTTTTCTTTCGAACTCCACCGCCTTTGAAACGTTGATGACGCTGCTGCAAACTGGGTACAATATGTCAGCCTCTTTGTGCGATAAACCTTTCCTTTCTTGGATTTTTTGGACACCTGATTTCGAGCTACTTGCCTTTTTCTTTCGATCTCCTGCCCCCTTTGAGAAACGCCGAGAACGATACTGGTTCGTGGGTCCCACATGTCATCCTCTCTGAATGATAAATGTTGGGGCCGCGGCTGCAAGATACGTCCCACATGTCAGCCTGACTGTTGAATAAACGTTTCCTTTCTCGAATTTATATTTGACCCCTGATTTCTGGCTACTTTGCCGTTTCTTTCGATCCCCTGCATGTCTGCTACTCCACCGAAAAACAGACCGGCATGTATTCATCACAATACTGGTAGCTAATTTAGGAAAAATGTGTTCATCACGGGATTCAAACAAAGATCTTCATCTCTGCTAAATTTTGATTTCACCAAAAACCGAACAGCGTGTGTTCATGACTTTAACTTCACAAACACTATGGTTTCTCTATAAAATAAGGTCACCATCCGTTCCTTTATTGTAGGCATTTGCGAAAAGTGTCTTTGGCTAATGGGCACCAGTGCTCTGCTGTTTAAAAAAAATCAAATAGCATACATATTTGTTTCAAAAAAATCTGAAAATGAATGTAGACATAATAAATAAAGTAACCTACAAGCGTGTAAAATTTTAATATGATATTCTTTATATTGTAGACTACACAAAAAAGACAAAATCTGTTGAAATTTGGAGATTTGAAATATGCATACCCAGATCCACACGTTTGTTACTTTTGTGTAGCCCAGAATTTTTTGTATTTGAAACTGAAATTTTGCACGTTTATGGGACAATTCATTAGCTACTCCATTATTTGTTTTCTAATTTTTTGAACAAATAAATATATTTTTTATTTTTTTCTAAAATAGCAGGAGCAATGGTGCCCAAGAGCACCAAATCTCTTAATAGGCATTTGCGCCTAATAGCGTGAGCTTAGCTAATTTTTGAAGAAAAAAAAGATGTCCATTGTGGTATTCAGGACAAAGATCTTCATGTCTGCTACTGCACCAAACAACAAACCAGCATGTATTCATCACAATACGGGTAGCTAATTTGTGAAAAATATGTTCAGCACGGGATTCAAACAAAGATCTTCATCTCTGCAAAATTTTGATTTCAGCAAAAACCGAACAGCGAATGTTCATGAGGTTAAGTTCACGAACACTATGTTTTCTCTATAAAATAAGGTCACCATCTGTCTCTTATTTCTCAAGGAAAAACAGGTGGAAGTGTTGGGACGAACCACATGGGTGCTTCGGCTCTATGTTCAGTCTTCTCTTTTTTGTACTGCAATCTTGAGCCTATGGCAGGACCTCCATTGACGTGCATTCTGCACCAATTTGGCCTTGGACGTATCCATGTATCACGGGCGCGATTGTGGGTAGCAAAGACACAGTCAGGTTTGAACAATTGGAAATCTGGTTCTGCAGCCTCTGCGTCGACTGGCGGGGGTAGCATGAAAATTGGGTGATTGAGTCCAAGAAATAAAGAACGCCCCTTCAAATTGTTCAATCTTTCCCACCTTGCCTCTTCTACAGGGTCCAAGGTATGGGCAGATCTCAAGAAAACGTAGCACCGTACCAAAGGATAAGACCTCAGCTTGTTACCCATATGTAATATTGGAGGACCGAGGATGGGCCGATAACCTTTAACCTGAATCCACGCGAGATCAGATTCACCAGTAATGGACTCTGCTCTCATTGGTGCCAGGAACCAAGTGCGCTGGTCAGAAAATCCAAGAAATACATCTTCATCTTCATAATTATGATTATCACCATCATCATCTAATTCTTCATCATCTAATTCTTCATCATCTAATTCGTCTTCTTCTAATTCTTCTTCTTCTAATTCTTCTTCATCAGCATCATTATCTTCATCGGCACCTCCATCGCCTTGAGCCACATTTGCTTCATCATCTTCCATGACAGCATCTCCCTCGATTTGAGCGAAAATTGCAGCCACTTCTGCTTCTTCATCTTCAATGACAGGGGCGTCAATGAGACGCGGGGCTGCATGTGTCCCTGCAATGCACAAAGATCAACCACAATGCAGCAAGTAGGAACTACACTGAAAATTATCTCTTCTCTTCTATCTTCTATTTTCTACTACTATAAGGCACCAGTTTTTAACAAGACATGTAGCAGCAATTCCAACTGTTGGTGTCCAAAATCTAACGGTTGGGATTAGAGGTATTCGCGTGAAAAAAATACCACACCAGTGTCCACGTGTTTCTAGAACCGTCATGTTTCCATTATGAAGAAAAATCAGAGCAGTCTCACACCGATATCACACGTCCCACTTGATAGTGATTAAGAAAGGTTCCAAATTTTTGTTCATATTTATAAACTGTATGCTCACACTTATTTTGATGGTATAACCAAATTATTAGTTGTATTGAAAGTTTGAACAACATTTAGAACGCAACTTTTATACATCAGTATTGCGAATCGTAATTGGTCCAACATGTGCAGCATGCCATTTACTAGTTAAGACATAAAACAAAGACTCACCACAGGTATATGGTTCCCAAACCAGAACATCTCCATACGGATATGTAACTGCGTATACACGATGTAGGTGTGAACTTGTACCATATCCAGGAATGCCCATGGCATCGACATAGCTGTTTCTATCAAAGAATTCAGGGTTTCTCAGGATATTCCACTCCTTTTCTAGGGGCGCTTGTAGGATAGCGATCAATTCGTCAAATACAACGATTACCTCGTAATGCCATGGCCCTGCTAGATCATCTTTGTACGGCCTCTTGACGATCCGTACTTTGAGCAGTTCCAAACTTTTATCTATTTTGTATTTGAACAGGAATGGTGGGCTGCCATGCCACCATTCACTAGTAGGGCCCAAAGAAATTCCTGCATCTTGCAGAGATGGAAGAGGTATAATAGTATCTGATATGTATATGTTGCGGATCGTCAAGTGCCCGTCCTGCTGGACAAATGCCACCCAGTCGCCGTTACAACCCACCCAGTGCATGGGTCCATGTCCATCCAGTTCCTCCTTGGTATGGATAAATGCTGGAACTGTCGGCTTGTCTAATGGCATCAGCAACGCGTGAATGCCCTGCAAATAGGATTTGTTTCAAAATTGTCTATGCATGCAAGGTATTCGACAGAATGAAGAGCGGATTGTGCAGAACTGAAGCACAGATGTAATGGATAAATAAAGCAATTCCGAAGAGTACATGTGCATAGTGAAGGCAGCAAACCTTACAGTACTCCCAAATCAGGTGATTATGTTGAGTCTAAATTCATGCATGATGTTTGGCAATAAGAAAAGTTGATTGAAAAAACACAAGCTGAAACGAGATGAGTAAATAAATAAATACTCTTACAGTATTGTCGCGGTCGTCTGGCCATGTCTCGGGGTCGCAGTGGAGCAGGCTCGGTAAACCGAACGGAACCTTATGCGCTCCGCGGATGGCATGCCGCATGCCGATCATGCCTCGAGCGAGGCGACCAGTGCTGAGGATATCCGCCCGCTCGGCTATGTTCTCCACCAGTGGGTAGTGGAGGTTGCCCCACCCCATGGACTGGTGGTAGCAATCAGGAATCTCCTCAATCTTACGCTTCTGCTTCATTGGAGTCGGTAATCCAATGCAAGGGAGAGAGGGGTGAACGGGAGAAAGAGACAGAAGAGGGTTTTTTTTTGGAGAAGATGCAGTAGTAGTACTACGATACTAGGAGGTGGAGATGCGGGGCATGTTTCCGGGGGAGAGGAACCACTATTTCCCTTAAAAAAAATAACAGCACTTGCGCATTAGAACTTGGGGCGGGGATATAGCGGTAAGAGGTATTGACCAACTTTCCCTCACCTTGACCCCACGTGGTTGTGAACCCGAGATAATTCTTTTTGATGAACCCGATATACTTATTATAGTACTAAAATAGTACAAGTATATACCTTGTACTCCTATATACTAACATTACTATTTTAAGGACTTATGTTCCATGAGCAACAACTTCCCCCACTCCGCTCATCCGAAATCCTAGCCCCTCCAACTTCAAGGACCAATCAACATAGCTATGGCCTTCTAATTTGGCTCAAGTCGCCGCACACATAGTCCTCCCGCCGACAAGGAATAGGAGCATCAGCCCTTTCGTCGCTTGTTGTTACACATAATCATATACAGTACCATATATATTTCAAATTTCCATATCAAAAAATAGTTCAAATCTGAATTTTAACATCTCAAGCTAAACCCTCGCTTGCTCTTAAACATAAGCATACCATAGTTCTACTTTTGTCTTCACCGAACAACAGAACACAATTTCATCACAACATAGCCAACCGGAGTACCTAGTAATGTAACTAGAGAAGTGAACCTATAGTTGATCAAGCCTTCAACTTTAACACAATAATACCCCCACATTATGTGTTGAGGAGCCACACCCATATATTTAAGAGTACCATCATGTAGACCACAAATGCATCAATGAAGAGAGGGGTATACTTATAGACCACCTCTTTACAAAACAGTTGTAACTAGTAGACCACAATTGCCTCGTTCATTAGCTATGAAATTACATACTATCAGTAGCTACAATGGCTGCAGGCCCTGTTTCAGAATTAAACATCACACTTGTTCCAATCCGGGGCGTTGGCGAAGTTTGGGATGAACCAAAGCGGTGTCTTTACCAGGTACCTATCTTTTTTTGTTTTGCATGTTTTCTCCAAGGCGTTGGTTTGGAAACCAACGGCGCAATCTTCACGATTCAGACTGAATCGGCATATTTCAGGCAGCTGCGAATT
Source organism: Lolium multiflorum (assembly GCA_030979885.1). Lineage (NCBI taxonomy): Eukaryota > Viridiplantae > Streptophyta > Magnoliopsida > Poales > Poaceae > Lolium > Lolium multiflorum. The sequence goes on from JAUUTY010000123.1 coordinate 169,907, forward strand.
GCGAAGCCATGCTTCATTCGGCAAGGTGTACACACAATTTCTTCTCGTCAGACATCCTGGGACAACATCTGCACCGCCTAATGGCAGCATAATCGGATAGTTCACTCCAAGGAAAAGAGAATATTCTCCAAGGTCATCAATCTTTTCCCATGGAATACCTTCATTTAACTTACTAGTGTCCTTCGTGAACACCAGGCAACCAAACCCAGAAGCATAGTTGCCAACAGTGCGACCATGATGAACACGACGATCAGAAGCAGTATGGCAAACTTTACAGGAATATTCCCTTTCATCAGCAATGCCCAGTGTATGGATCAGAAGAAGTCTAGAACCATCTATAGATCTTGCTAACCACCACATGCCATAATCGACCTCGTGATCATGGCCAAGAGCATCATCAAGTGCACACCGCCATTCAAACACAATGGGCGGTGGCTCTACGATCAGCGGAGGACCTGCTTGAAAACGAAATTACTGTTAAGAAGGGTATGTTTGGTTTGCACAAATCTGAAAACGTAAGAATTGGGAAAACGCATTAGGATTCAGATGGGATGATATAATGGCATTTCCATTCAATAATACAGCATATTGGTGTATTTCAGTACATCACATGGGAAACCAAAGGATTCATTTCAAGAAGTTCAAGTAGAGGTCAAAATCCAACATAATTCAATCTGAGAATAAAACTCCTAATTATACAATCCTCAAATTTTTCTATGGTAATCATCTCGAATAAAAAGTCTAAATACCAATGAAATTTCATCCGAAGCAAATATGCCCCAAGCCTCCAAGTCAGATCAGTCAGGTTCGAAAATTAATAAGTTTGTGCATTAAAATTATCTTTACAGCCATGAATATCCCGGTGGGATGTCATTTTGTACTATGTAGTTCAAATTTTGATGTCAAAATTTGTACTAAAAAATTCAATATACTACAAGTGGGACAAAAGTTGCATTAAAATTATCTTTACAGCCATGAATAATGAAGCTCATCATACACTACTTACGTCCGGAGGAAAATTACCAGCTTGCTGAGGATTCCATGCGTGAACAGTGCCAGTATGAGTTGTGGCAAACACAAGCCCATTGTGGAGAATTGCATCGCTGTAATTGTAAAAGATGTGGGACTTGGGCTCTGTAAGAACTGTCCATCCAGAATCTTCGCCGCAAAGGAGGGCAACTCTGATGTCAAAAACAGCAACAAGAGAGAAATTTTTGTACCCCCCAGCAGCTGTGGGAACTTGGCAAATATATATCTTGTGAAATATAATAGCACGAAGGTTGTGGTGGTATATATTTGGAATGTGGGTGGTTTCAAACGGCACAGGGAGAGGAATTTCACGGCGAGTGTAGACGTTGACAAGTTTCCATTTGCAAGCAGGAAAGCCAGTGTCAACCATGGCAACCCAATCTCCATTGGCACCTACCCACTGCTTACCCGTACCGTCTGGCATCACAGCGTCGGAGGAGAACCTGTCCAGCGGCGTCAGCTTGCAATCCCGTGCTACCTTCGTCGGGTGAGAATGAAGAACACATGGGAGGCCAAACGGGAGAGAAAAAGATAGAGTTGCACTATCATTTGCAGAGTCGAAAAATAGTTTGGACGAACCGACGAGGCTCGCGGCGGTGATGACGTCGCATCTTGTTACGAGTTCTTCAAGGGGACCTTCGGAAAAGACCTTCTGAAACAGTTCAGAGTCATCATTTTCCTTGTTCGATGCCGCCATCGCAGGGCAGGGGGTGGGTCTATGAGGTTTGGGTTCAACTGATTGGAGTTTAATTTGGGTTCGATGGCGGCAGGTGGCGGGGAAGATGAAGAACGGAGGCTCTCAAACTGGGCGGTGGAATTGATTCTAAAGCTGCATGGCGGCGGCACTGGCGCGTGCTATGGAAGGTGGTCGATTGGTGCGGGCGGGGGCGGAGGTAGACGATGGAGGTGAACAGAAATAGGGCAGGTGGGGGCGGGGCGCTTGACTTCGCTCCTCTACACTCTACAGCATCTCCTCCTGTTTCTTGGAAAGTGTATAGACCCATAATAAAATGTCACTGTTCCCTCTGAAAAGGTGAAGAACAAGTCACTGGTCTAACGTGCAAATTTGGACATCCCAAGCTATGTGTTGTCATGTCAATTCAATGTCCATGGCAGTATTTTGAATTTTGCGTGACCAAAAGAAGTACGCCTTGGCCTTTCACAATCGGGGTTTCTTTAGAGCAAGAACAATAGAAGAGCCAACAGCTGGCAAAAGTACCACGTAGGCGGGCTATAAGCGCCCACTATTGTCCTACTTCCTCTTGGCGTGATACTCCCTCCGTCCACAAATAAGTGGACGTGCAGGATTTTCAAGGTAAATTAGTAAAAGGAAAGAAAAAATGCATTGGAGCACTCGTATCTTAAGAAACACATGTACTCAACCACGGTTGTAGATTTTCTCGGCGCAAGACTTTTCCCCAGCAGTTGTGGCTTTCAGTTATTCGTGGGTGTGGGGAGGAGCTCCGCCGCATCGGTAAAAAGCAAAGAGGGACGGCGGCTCTCGATCGTGCGGTGTACTCGTAAATCACGTGTGACCCATGCCCTAATAATTCACAATGCATTGATGAGGGCTATCACTTCATCATCCAATAAAATGTACTTAGTAACTATGGTAATAATATTGTCTTCTCGCAAAAAAATGGTAAAAATATTGTCTCTTAAGCCATGTACTAGTACAGTGCAAGATGCTTTAGAGAAATAAACCTATATTTTATTGCTACTCCGTAATACACATGGTTATTTATTCTAGGCAAATGCCTACCGAAAGATGTAGGAATAGGGAAATGTAGGATTGCAATGTCATGTCCACTCCAATCCTATAGGAATTCATAGAATCCAAACTTTGTTTGATTCCACCATAGGAAAAGTAAAGCATTCTTAAAAAGAGGTATGAGTAGATGTTTAATTTTCTATGGAATCTGTGCAAAGAAATCCTTAGGAAAAATTCCTATCGGAAACAATCCTACAAATCAAACAGCCAAGGATTCAATTGTACCAATTCCCTATGCAAATCCTTGGTGTTCACCCAATCCTCTCGAATACTCATCCAAAAAATGCACTAATACTTTGATGGGGAGTTTTTGTATTCTAGGCAAGAATAGAGGGTTTGCGGGGATCACTTGAGAAGTGTATTAACCAAAGAAGGCATAAGTAATACACCAACACACACTAACATGCCCTTAATGGATGTATCTCCATAAACTCCCTCTGTTCTTTATTACTACTACTAGTTTATGTACTTCTTAACTAATATGGGATAATCATGAAATATATTTTCTAACATTCAGCCAAAATATATTGTTTCGACTTTTTAAAATACTGAAAAACTAGTAATTAAAAATATTTGAGCTATCAAATCTAGGAAGTTTGAAAATATTTTGTATTCCGTCTGAAAGTTGTGTTACTTGGTGTAAGATTCACACAAAAATGATGAAAATATCAAACCTTCAAAAAAATTGCAGTAATTCAAACGTTATGTGCGTTTCATAATTTTGCAAAATCTATTCTATTTGCAATTAAAACTATAGTAGTTGGTGGTCCCCGATCATCTGATTTGCTCTTAAACAGCTCAATCCTAAATTTGAAATTCCCTGCAACAGAACACGATAGTTGGTGGTTTGTGCGGAAAAAAATTACAGTTTTAAAAAGTGTTTTAAGCAACGAAGGCAGCAATAAGCGGTAGTTTGTGCAATTTCCTCGTGTAAACAACATGTAGCGTCGAAGTAATAGTACTAGCAGTACAGAAATCTTGTGTAATTTCTAGTTCTACATATTACTAGTGTCCACTGTTTGAGAGTTGATGGTGAATGGGTCTGATTTTCAATCGAATGAGAATTAGCAAATTGATTTTTATGACAAAAGCATACAAAGGGAGTAAAACAACATACCCGCATTCGCCGCTGCTACCAGCATGCGATGCCTCCACGAGTGCATTGACGGCTGCTGCAAATCCTCGGAAGGCATCTAGGTTTTGCAGATCGTCGATTGCCGCTGTCCGGCTAAGCTTAACCAGCATAGCTGCCGCCAAGATATCTCGGATTTGGACCACAGGCAGAAGCTGATTGGGGTCGAAGGATTGCCTGATTCGGAATTTGAAGTACCAAGCCCTCGGCTCCGATGATGGAAGTTTGGAACTCGGCCCGGCCAGAACCTCCCAAATCTGTGTGTGGCAGTGGATGCCCATCGGCATCCCCAATGCTGCCGACGCCGTGATGTGGTCGGTCGCACTTTGGTCCCCACTAAAGGCTGGGGCTGCAGCACGTCGCCGCCGCCCCCGACGTCCCCACGACGGCAACGCCATGGACCGAGGCGCTGAGTTTGTTGGCGAACCCGAAGCCCTGGATGGCAAGTGCTTCTTCACAATGGAAGCATCCTCACCCGGCGAGGTTCGCCCCCGGCGCATGCCTATGCTCCGACCAGCCCACTTTGCCGCTGCTGCCTGGGCTGCCGCCGATACCTGGGCCACCGCCGCTTCATGGGACCCCCTCCCTCCTCTCCCTCTCCTAGATCAAAGGGCGCCAGGAGTCTAGCCACAGCAAGACACAGAGCCGCCTGCTTCATCGCACACCAATGGCACACAGACATTTGCGAGCTTTTAGCGCACACCCCTCCGAGGCTGAGTCGTGGAGCCTGGGTGCACGGGGCTATGGCTGGAGGAGTCGCCATGGGACGAGGGGTGTCGAGTGCTCGGGCAAATACGGGAAAGGCGAAGTTTTGGATAACCTTATATGATCACATCAATGCTTCTCAAGGAGCCAAATACTGTATGAGAAACCGGAAAAGTTTGAACGTTTGAAAACTTTGCCGGCATAATGCATCCTTCCAATGCACGCCTACTAAGGTAGAAAGCCAACTCAATTGCTACTTTGTTGGCAAAATGTACCATGGCTCAATCTTGGGTCACACACATCTATCAATTGGTATATTTTGGTCATATTCAAAATTTTACTTGAAACTTGTTGGTCATGCCATTCTACTACTCGCCTAACACTTTTTCTACGCGGGAAGGAGGGGGGTATGATGCTACCCTGAATTTTTATGCCCATTTGTATCTTGGACAAATCCTAGGTTTGACCAAAATTTAAAACATGAAGATGAAAAATTAAGCCTGGATCCACTACAAGAAAAGTTGCCAAACTTTTCTTGTAGTGATCCTTCTTAATTAGTAACTTCAAAATGAAGCTTTTGGAAGGTTTTTGAAATTTCCATGTCTGAAACCCAAAACACCTCTTCATGATTGACTTCATAAGACAAATCGAGTTTAGGGTTAGGGGTAGATACATGATTTTTCTAGTTTGAATATGTCTAGACCTGGCTTATCAACTTGAAAGCTTAGTATATGACATAAGAAGATGTACTATGTGCATTGGTTTTTTATTTATTTGATTTGTTTTGAATTTTCATGCCGAATCAAATTTTGGTCAAATCATAGGTTTAACCAAGATTTAAACAAGTTTAAAACATTAAAATGAAAAATTAAGCATGGATCCTTCTCAATCACTCCAAAATGAAGCTTTTGGGAGGCTTTTGAAATGTCTATGTTTGAAACCCAAAACCACTTCTCTTCATGCTTGACTTCATAAGACAGATGAGTTTAGGGTTAGGGGTAGATACATGATTTTTCTGGTTTGAATAGGTCTAGACCTTGTTATCAAGTTGAATGGCTTACTATGTGACATAAGAAGACTATGTGCTTTGGTTTTTCATTTTTGATTTTTTCGATTGTTTTTATGCCCATTTGAATCTTGGCCAAATCCTAGGTTTGAACAAGAATTTAAACAAGTTTAAAACATGAAAATGAAAAGGTAAGCATGGATCCTTCTTAGTCAGTCCGAAATGAAGCTTTTGGGCGGTTTTCGAAATTTCCATGTTTGAAAACCCAAACCACTTCTCTTCATGCTTGACTTCATAAGACAAATTTAGGGTTAGGGGTATAGATACATGATTTTTCTTGTTTGATATGTCTAGATATTGTTTATCAACACTTGAATGCTTACAATATATGTGACGCAAGAAGACTATGTGTTATGGTTTTTCATTTTTGGGGGTTTTTTCGAATTTTTTATGCGCACTTGAATCTTGGTCAAATCCAAGCTAGCTAGGTTTGACCAAGCTTTAAACAAGTTTAAAACATGAAAATGAAAAAGTAAGCATGTATCCTTCTTAGTCACTCCAAAATTAAGCTTTTCGGAGGTTTTTGAAATTTCCATTTTGTAAACCCAAAACCACGTATCTTCATGTTTGACTTCAAAAGACAGAGTTTAGGGTTAGGGGGTAGATACATGATTCTTCTTTTAATATGTTTAGATCTTGTTTTATCAAGTTGAATGTTGACTGTATGACATAAGAAGACTATGTTTTTGAATTTTTTATGAATCTTGGTCAAATCCAAGGGTTGACCAAGATTTAAACAAGTTTAAAACATGAAAATGAAAACGTTTCAAGTTCACCTTTGGTTCGATCTTTCAGTAACCAGGCGCATATATATATGGATGCAAATTGAGATAATTAATTCGTGAAACATTGGAAATGTCCATCGTGTGTCATGTTTCCCCCTCACATGAAAATTGGATTGGTGGCAGACAAGTAAAAGCACATTTATGTGCGACAACCCAAAATGCACATATTTTGCTGAGTTTTCATGCATGCATTAAAAGTTGTGAATATATACATAAAATGCATGTGGGTCATGATTGAAAAGTTTGACATGTATATGGTTCTTGTGTAGTAGTAGTACTATAGTAGATTAGTAGGTACGCAAACTCCCATCCATCTTCTTTGTCAAGAGAAGACGCGCACCAGGATGCGTAGTGGAAGTCGTCTCTGGATCCTTCTGTTGTCCCTCTCACGGAAAAGAAAAAGAAAAAAACATCTCTCTCATTCTCGGCCTCGCTCGACTCGCTCGCTCGCAGCCTCGCACCTCCTGCGCACTGACAAACGCTGCACAACAGTCAACATCACCAGAAAAAAGATATACACCATAAATAATAAGAGGGGCCCCGTGACTGCTATCCCTTCTTCTCCTTCCGTGTGATCCCTCTTCCTCCGAGTTTCACTGGACGGGCAAACACACATGTGCTGCATAGTAAAAATAAAAAAGTAAAAAATCGACCTATGAATCTATGATTAAATAGGTAAAATCCTGGGTTTTATCAAGGTTTAAACAAGTTTAAAACATGAAAATGAATAGGTAAGCATGGATCCTTCTTAGTCACTCTAAAATGAAGCTTTCGCGAGGTTTTTGAAATTTCCATGTTTGAAACCCAAAACCACTTCTCTTCATGCTTGACTTCATAAGACAGAGTTTAGGGTTAGGGGTAGATACATGCTTTTTCTGGTTTGAATATGTCTAGACCTTGTTTATCAACTTGAATGCTTACTATATGACATAAGAAGGCTATGTTATTTGGTTTTTCATTTTTTCTGTTTTTTCTGATTTTTTATGCCCATTTAAATCTTGGTCAAATCCTAGGTTTGACCAAGAGTTAAACAAGTTTAAAACATGAAAATGAAAAGGTAAGCCTGGATCCTTCTTAGTCACTGTAAAATGAAGCTTTTGGGAGGTTTGTGAAATTTCCATGTTTGAAACCCAAAAGCACTTCTCTTCATGCTTGACTTCATAAGACAGAGTTTAGGGTTAGGGGGTGTAGATACATGATTTGTCTGGTTTGAATATGTCCAAATCTTATTTATCAACTTTTGAATGCATGCTACTCTCTCAAAGAAAACCTTTTGAATGCTTACTATATGACATAAGAAGACTATATGCTTTTAAAATTCAAACATATGGTAAGCATTCTTATGTCATATAGTAAGCATTCAAGTTGATAAACAAGCAAGGTTTGGACATATTCAAACCAGACAAATCATGTATCTACCCCTAACCCCTAATTAAATTGTCTTATGAAGTCTAGCATGAAGAGAAGTGGTTTTGGGTTTCAAACATGGAAATTTCAAAAACCTCCCAAAAACTTCATTTTAGAGTGACTAAGAAGGATATACAAGCTTCCCTTTTCATTTTCATGTTTTAAACTTGTTTAAATCTTGGTCAAACCTCTAGGATTTGACCAAAAGATTCAAATGGGCATGGAAATTCATAAAAAAACAAAAGAATGAAAAACCAAAGGACATAACATTATTATGTCATATATATATAGTAAGCATTCAAGTTGATAAACAAGGTCTAGACATATTCAAACCAGAAAATCATGTATATATCTACCCCTAACCCTAAACTCTGTCTTATGAAGTCAAGCATGCATGAAGAGAAGTGGTTTTGGTTTCAAACATGGAAATTTCGAAAAACCCTCCCAAGAGCTACATTTTGGAGTGAGTAAGAAGGATATATAGATGCTTAATTTTTCATATTCATGATTTAAACTTGTTTAAACCATGTTCAAACCTAGGATTTGACCAAGATTAAAATGGGCATAAAATTTTAAAAAAATCAAAAAATAAAAAACAAGTCACATAGTATTCTTATGTCATATAGTAAGCATTCAATTAAGTTGATAAACAAGGTCTAGACATATTCAAACCAGGAAAATCATGCATATATCCCCTAACCCTAGCTAAACTCTGTCTTATGAAGTCAAGCATGCATGAAGAGAAGTGGTTTTTGGTTTCAAACGTTTAAGCCAAAAGCCCCTTTTCAAATATTTCAAACTTATTCAAATTTGGTTCAAATATGAAAGACATACAAGTTATAGCACACATAGTGCATACATTTTCACACATACTGCACTAGATGCTAACCCTATAGTTTGAGGCCATTTGGGTGACCTAGGTCGAAAAAATTCTTGGATTAGAATCGTGTTGTTCGAACCCCGTAGTTGGATTTTTTTGAACCCTTGATCTGTAGAACTGGGCAAAACCCTAGTTTAACCTATTTAATTACAGATTCGTATATCGATTTTTCTACGAGTACTACCTTTTTATTATTACTATGCAGCACATGGGTGTTTGCCCGTCGAGTGAAACTCGGAGGAAGAGGGATCACTCGGAAGGAGAGAAGAAGGGAGAGAATTATGGTGTCTCCCCTTTTTCGGGTGATGATGTTGACTTTTGTGCAGGGTTTGTCAGTGAGCAGGAGGTGCGAGCGAGCGAGCGAGCGAGTCGAGCGAGGCCGAGAATGAGAGAGATTTGTTTTTTTTGTGAGAGGGACGACCGAAGGAACCAGAAGGACCCACAGACATTCAATACGCATCCTGATGCGTCTTCTCTTGACAAAGAAAATGGCTGGGAGTTTGCGTACCTATTGCACGTGACTTGTGCTCACTGAAGTGTGGGACCTCAAGCGTGGGCACCACACGTAAGTGACAGACCTGTTGGTGTAAAAACTCGGTTGATTATAATAGTGCATTAGAACAAAGTTTCCTATGGATTCAAGGGTAGGAAATCCAAGTTAACTCATTTACGTGTTAAACTTGTCTATATATTGGTCAAACCTAGGATTTGACCAAGATTCAAATGGGCAGAAAAATAAAAACAGAAAAATGAAAAACCAAATCACATAGTTTTCTTATGTCATATAGTAAGCATTAAAGTTGATAAACAAGGTGTAGACATATTCAAACCAGACAAATCATGTAGCTATACCCCCTAACCCCTAAACTCTGTCTTATGAAGTCAAGCATGCATGTGAAGTGGTTTTGGGTTTCAAACATGGAAATTTCAAAAACCTCCCAAAAGCTTCATTTTAGAGTGACTAAGAAGGATCCATGCTTCCCTTTTCATTTTCATGTTTTAAACTTGTTTAAATTATCTTGGTCAAACCTAGGATTTGACAAGATTCAAATGGGCATCAAAATTGAAAAAAAAATTGAAAAAAGAAAAACCAAAGCAAATAGTTTTCTTATGTCATATAGTAAGCATTAAAGTTGTTGATAAATAAGGTCCATACATATTCAAACCACACAAATCATGTATCTATACCCCCTAATTAACCCCTAAATTAATTAACTCTGTCTTATGAAGTCAAGCATGTGAAGAGAAGTGGTTTTGGGTTTCAAACATTGAAATTTTAAAAACCTCCCAAAAGCTTCATTTTAGAGTGACTAAGAAGGATACAGACTTCCCTTTTCATTTTTATGTTTTAAACTTGTTTAAATCTTGGTCAAACCAAGGATTTGACCAAGATTCAAATGGCCCTAAAAATTCAGAAAAAAAATCAAAAGAATGAAAAACCAAAGCACATAGCATTCTTATGTCATATGTATATTAAGCATTCAAGTTGATAAACAAAGGTCTAGAGACATATATATTCAAACCAGAAAAATCATGTATATATCTACCCCTAAAACTCTAATTAAACTATGTTTTATGAAGTAAATCATGAAGAGAAGTGGTTTTGGGTTTCAAACATGGAAATTTCAAGAACCTCCCAAAAGCTTCATTTTAGAGTGACTAAGAAGGATCCAGAAGGACCCACAGACTTCCAATACGCATCCTGATGCGTCTTCTCTTGACAAAGAAGATGGCTGGGAGTTTGCGTACCTATTGCACGTGACTTGTGCTCACTGAAGTGTGGGACCTCACGCGTGGGCACCACACGTAAGTGACAGACATGTTGGTGTAAAAACTCGATTGATTATTATACTGCATTAGAACAAAGTTTCCTATGGATTCAAGGGTAGGAAATCCAAGTTAACTCATTTACGTGACATTATTATTTCCATGAAGCAAAGTTAACACATCTATCGATTGGTACATTTTTGAGTGACTAAGAAGGATCCATGCTTACTTATTCGTTTTCACGTGTTAAACTTGTCTAAATCTTGGTCAAACCTAGGATTTGACCAAGATTCAAATGGGCAGAAAAATAAAAAACAGAAAAATGAAAAACCAAATCACATAGTCATCTTATGTCATATAGTAAGCATTAAAGTTGATAAACAAGGTCTAGAAATATCAAACCATACAAATCATGTATCTACCCCCTAACCCCTAAACTATGTCTTATAAATTAAGTCAAGCATGAAGAGATGTGGTTTTGGGTTTCAAACATGGAAATATCAAAAACCTCCCAAAAACTTCATTTTAGTGTGACTAAGAAGGATACACGCTTCCCTTTTCATATTCATGTTCTAAGCTTGTTTAAATTATCTTGGTCAAACCTAGGATTTGACAAGATTCAAATGGGCATCAATATTGAAAAAAATCAAAAAAAAAGAAAAAACAAAGGAAATAGTTTTCTTATGTCTTATAGTAAGCATTAAAGTTGATAAACAAGGTCTAGACATATTCAAACTAGACAAATCATGTATCTATATATACCCCCTAACCCCTAAACTCTGTCTTATGAAGTCAAGCATGTGAAGAGGAAGTTGTTTTGGGTTGCAAACATGGAAATTTCAAAAACCTCCGAAAAACTTCATTTTAGAGTTTCTAAGAAGGATCCATGCTTAACTTTGCATATTCATATTTTAAACTTGTTTAAATCATTATCAAGCCTAGCATTTGACCAATATACAAATGGGTGGGCACAAAATTCAAAAAAATCAGAAAAATGAAAACAAATTAAAGCACATAGTCTTCATATGTCATATCGTATGAATTCAAGTTGATAAACGAGGTCTAGGTATATCCAAACCAGACAAATCATGTATCTATACCCCCTGTCGATCTTATGAAGTCTAGCATGAAGAGAGAAGTCGTTTTTGGTTTCAAAAATGGAAATTTCAAGAACATCCCAAAAGCTTCATTTTAGAGTGACTAAGAAGGATACATGCTTCCCTTTTCATTTTTATGTTTAAACTTGTTTAAATCTTGGTCAAACCTAGGATTTGACCAAGATTCAAATATATGGGCATAAAATTCAAAAAAAAACAGAAAAATTTAAAACCAAGGCACATAGTCTTCTTATGTCATATAGTAAACAATCAATTAATTAAGTTGATAAACCAGTTCTAGACATATTCAAACCAGGAAAATCATGTATCTACCCCCTAACGCCCTAGCTAAACTCTGTCTTATGAAGTCAAGCATGCATGAAGAGAAGTGGTTTTTGGTTTCAAACGTTTAAGCCAAAAGGTAAGCATGGATCCTCCTTAATTAGTCACTGTAAAATGAAGCTTTTGGGAGGTTTGTGAAATTTCCATGTTTGAAACCTAAAAGCACTTCTCTTCATGCTTGACTTCATAAGACAGAGTTTAGGGTTAGGGGGTGTAGATCGATACATGATTTGTCTGGTTTGAATATGTCCAAATCTTATTTATCAACTTTTGAATGCATGCTACTCTCTCAAAGAAAAACTTTTGAATGCTTACTATATATATGACATAAGAAGACTATATGCTTTTAAAATTCAAACATATGGTAAGCATTCTTATGTCATATAGTAAGCATTCAAGTTGATACACAAGCAAGGTTTGGACATATTCAAACCAGACAAATCATGTATCTACCCCCTAACCCCTAATTAAATTGTCTTATGAAGCAGTCTAGCATGAAGAGAAGTGGTTTTGGGTTTCAAACATGGAAATTTCAAAAACCTCCCAAAAACTTCATTTTAGAGTGACTAAGAAGGATATACAAGCTTCCCTTTTCATTTTCATGTTTTAAACTTGTTTAAATCTTGGTCAAACCTCTAGGATTTGACCAAAAGATTCAAATGGGCATAGAAATTCATAAAAAATCAAAAGAATGAAAAACCAAAGGACATAACATTCTTATGTCATATATATATATATAGTAATTAAGCATTCAAGTTGATAAACAAGGTCTAGACATATTCAAACAAGAAAATAATGTATATATCTACCCCTAACCCTAAACTCCGTCTTATGAAGTCAAGCATGCATGAAGGGAAGTGGTTTTTGGTTTCAAACATGGAAATTTCGAAAACCCTCCCAAGACCGAGCTACATTTTGGAGTGACTAAGAAGGATATATAGATGCTTAATTTTTCATATTCATGATTTAAACTTGTTTAAACCATGTTCAAACCTAGGATTTGACCAAGATTCAAATGGGCATAAAATTTTAAAAAAATAAAAAAATAAAAAACAAGGCACATAGTATTCTTATGTCATATAGTAAGCATTCAATTAAGTTGATAAACAAGGTCTAGACATAATCAAACCAGGAAAATCATGCATCTACCCCCTAACCCTAGCTAAACTCTGTCTTATGAAGTCAAGCATGCACGAAGAGAAGTGGTTTTTGGTTTCCAACGTTTAAGCCAAAAGCCCATTTTCAAATATTTCAAACTTATTCAAATTTGGTTCAAATTTGAAAGACATACAAGTTATAGCACACATAGTGCATACATTTTCACACATACTGCACTAGATGCTAACCCTATAGTTTGAGGCCATTTGGGTGACCTAGGTCGAAAAAATTCTTGGATTAGAATCGTGTTGTTCGAACCCCGTAGTTGGATTTTTTGAACCCTTGATCTGTAGAACTGGCCAAAACCCTAGTTTAACCTATTTAATTACAGATTCGTATATCGATTTTTCTACGAGTACTACCTTTTATTATTATTACTATGCAGCACATGGGTGTTTGCCCGTCGAGTGAAACTCGGAGGAAGAGGGATCACTCGGAAGGAGAGAAGAAGGGAGAGAATTATGGTGTCTCCCCTTTTTCGGGTGATGATGTTGACTTTTGTGCAGGGTTTGTCAGTGAGCAGGAGGTGCGAGCGAGCGAGCGAGCGAGTCGAGCGAGGCCGAGAATGAGAGAGATTTGTTTTTTTTGTGAGAGGGACAACCGAAGGATCTAGAAGGACCCACAGACTTCCAATACGCATCCTGATGCGTCTTCTCTTGACAAAGAAGATGGCTGGGAGTTTGCGTACCTATTGCACGTGACTTGTGCTCACTGAAGTGTGGGACCTCAAGCGTGGGCACCACACGTAAGTGACGGACCTGTTGGTGTAAAAACTCGGTTGATTATAATAGTGCATTAGAACAAAGTTTCCTATGGATTCAAGGGTAGGAAATCCAAGTTAACTCATTTACATGACATTATTATTTCCATGAAGCAAAGTTAACACATCTATCGATTGGTACATTTTTGAGTGACTAAGAAGGATCCAGGCTTACTTATTCGTTTTCACGTGTTAAACTTGTCTAAATCTTGGTCAAACCTAGGATTTGACCAAGATTCAAATGGGCAGAAAAATAAAATAAAACAGAAAAATGAAAAACCAAATCACATAGTCATCTTATGTCATATAGTAAGCATTAAAGTTGATAAACAAGGACTAGAAATATCAAACCATACAAATCATGTATCTACCCCTAACCCCTAAACTATGTCTTATAAATTAAGTCAAGCATGAAGAGATGTGGTTTTGGGTTTCAAACATGGAAATTTCAAAAACCTCCCAAAAACTACATTTTAGAGTGACTAAGAAGGATGCATGCTTCCCTTTTCATATTCATGTTTTAAGCTTGTTTAAATTATCTCAGTCAAACCTAGGATTTGACAAAGATTCAAATGGGCATCGAAAAAATCAGGAAAAAGAAAAACCAAAGCAAATAGTTTTCTTATGTCATATAGTAAGCCAATTAATTAAGTTGATAAACAAGGTCTAGACATATTCAAACTAGACAAATCATGTATCTATACCCCCTAACCCCTGAACTCTGTCTTATGAAGTCAAGCATATGAAGAGAAGTGGTTTTGGGTCGTTTCAAACATGGAAATTTGAAAAACCTCCCAAAAACTTCATTTTAGAGTGACAAAGAAGGATACATGCTTCCCTTTTCATATTCAGGTTTTAAGCTTGTTTAAATTATCTCAGTCAAACCTAGGATTTGACAAGATTCAAATGGGCATCAAAATTGAAAAAAATCAGGAAAAAGAAAAACCAAAGCAAATAGTTTTCTTATGTCATATATAGTAAGCCAATTAAGTTGATAAACAAGGTCTAGACATATTCAAACTAGACAAATCATGCATGCATCTATACCCCCTAACCCCTAAACTCCGTCTTATGAAGTCAAGCATATGAAGAGAAGTGGTTTTGCTCCCAAAAGCTTCATTTTAGAGTCACTAATAATAAGGATCCATGCTTACCTTTGCATTTTCATATTTTAATCTTGTTAAATCATTATCAAGCCTAGGATTTGACCAAGATACAAATGGGTGGGCACAAAATTCAAAAAAATCAGAATAATGAAAAACAAAAGCATGTAGTCTTTTTATGTCATATCGTATGCATTCAAGTTAAACGAGGTCTAGGTATATCCAAACCAGACAAATCATGTATCTACCCCATGTTGATCTTATGAAGTCTAGCATGAAGAGAAGTCGTTTTGGGTTTCAAACATGGAAATTTCAAGAACATCCCAAAAGCTTCATTTTAGAGTGACTAAGAAGGATACATGCTTCCCTTTTCATTTTCATGTTTTAAACTTGTTTAAATCTTGGTCAAACCTAGGATTTGACCAAGATTCAAATATATGAGCATAAAATTCAAAAAAAAACCAAAAATGAAAACCAAGGCACGTAGTCGTCTTATGTCATATAGTAAGCAATCAATTAAGTTGATAAACAAGGTCTAGACATATTCAAACCAGGAAATCATGTATCTACACCCCCTAACGTACCCTAGCTAAACTCTGTCTTATGAAGTCAAGCATGCATGAAGAGAAGTGGTTTTTGGTTTCAAACGTTTAAGCCAAAAGGTAAGCATGGATCCTCCTTATATAGTCACTGTAAAATGAAGCTTTTGGGAGGTTTGTGAAATTTCCATGTTTGAAACCCAAAACCTCTTAAGACAGAGTTTATGGTTAGGTGTGTAGATACATGATTTTTCTTGTTTGAATATGTCTAGACCTTGTTTATCAACTTGAATTTTTTACTATATGATATAAGAAGGCTATATATATGTGCTTTGGTTTTTCAATTTTTGATTTCTTTCGATTTTTTATGCCTATTTAAATCTTGGTCAAATCCTAGGTTTAAACAAGTTTAAAACATGAAAATGAAACGGTAAGCATGAATCCTTCCTTACTCACTCTAAAATGAAGGTACTTGAAAATTTTATGTTTGAAACCCAAAACCCCAGTTCTCTTCATATGTTTGACTTCATAAGACAGAGTTTAGCTAGGGTTAGGGGTAGATATGATACATGATATTTCTGCTTTGAATATGTCTAGACCTTGTTTATCAACTTGAATGCTTACTATATATATGACATAAGAAGGCTATATATATATGTGTGCTTTGGTTTTTCATTTTTTTCTGAATTTTTACTCCCATTTGAATCTTGGTCAAATCCTAGGTTTGACCAAGGTTAAAACAAGTTTAAAACATGGCAATGAAAAGGTAAGCATATGGATCATTCTTAGTCTCTCTAAAATGAAGCTTTTGGGAGGTTTTTGAAGTTTCCATGTTTGAAACCCAAAATCACTTCTCTTCATATGCTTGGCTTCATAAGACAAAGATTAGGGTTTAGGGGTAGATATATACATGTTTTGGGAGGTTTTTGAAATTTCCATGTTTGAAACCCAAATCCACTTCTCTTCATCCTTGACGTCTTCATAAGACAAAAGTATAGGGTTATATATATATGCATATGGGTAGATACATGATTTGTCTGGTTTGAATATGTACAAATCTTATTTATCAACTTTTGAATGCATGCTACTCTCTCAAAGAAAAACTTTTGAATGCTTACTATATGACATAAGAAGACTATATGCTTTTAAAATTCAAACATATGGTAAGCATTCTTATGTCATATAGTAAGCATTCAAGTTGATAAACAAGCAAGGTTTGGACATATCCAAACCAGACAAATCATGTATCTGCCCCCTGTCGATCTTATGAAGTCTAGCATGAAGAGAGAAGTCGTTTTTGGTTTCAAAAATGGAAATTTCAAGAACATCCAAAAAGCTTCATTTTAGAGTGACTAAGAAGGATACATGCTTCCCTTTTTATTTTTATGTTTAAACTTGTTTAAATCTTGGTCAAACCTAGGATTTGTCCAAGATTCAAATATATGGGCGTAAAATTCAAAAAAAACAGAAAAATTTAAAACCAAGGCACATAGTCTTCTTATGTCATATAGTAAACAATCAATTAATTAAGTTGATAAACCAGGTCTAGACATATTCAAACCAGGAAAATCATGTATCTACCCCCTAACGCCCTAGCTAAACTATGTCTTATGAAGTCAAGCATGCATGAAGAGAAGTGGTTTTGGTTTCAAACATGGAAATTTCGAAAAAACCTCCCAAGAGCTACATTTTGGAGTGACTAAGAAGGATATATAGATGCTTAATTTTTCATATTCATGATTTAAACTTGTTTAAACCATGTTCAAACCTAGGATTTGACCAAGATTCAAATGGGCATACAATTTTAAAAAAATAAAAAAATAAAAAACAATGCACATAGTATTATTATGTCATATAGTAAGCATTCAATTAAGTTGATAAAGTAGGTCTAGACATATTCAAACCAGGAAAATCATGCATCTATCCCCTAACCCTAGCTAAACTCTGTCTTATGAAGTCAAGCATGCATGAAGAGAAGTGGTTTTTGGTTTCAAACGTTTAAGCCAAAAGCCCCTTTTCAAATATTTCAAACTTATTCAAATTTGGTTCAAATATGAAAGACATACAAGTTATAGCACACATAGTGCATACATTTTCACACATACTGCACTAGATGCTAACCCTATAGTTTGAGGCCATTTGGGTGACCTAGGTCGAAAAAATTCTTGGATTAGAATCGTGTTGTTCGAACCCCGTAGTTGGATTTTTTTGAACCCTTGATCTGTAGAACTGGGCAAAACCCTAGTTTAACCTATTTAATTACAGATTCGTATATCGATTTTTCTACGAGTACTACCTTTTTATTATTACTATGCAGCACATGTGTGTTTGCCCGTCGAGTGAAACTCGGAGGAAGAGGGATCACTCGGAAGGAGAGAAGAAGGGAGAGAATTATGGTGTCTCCCTTTTTCGGGTGATGATGTTGACTTTTGTGCAGGGTTTGTCAGTGAGCAGGAGGTGCGAGCGAGCGAGTCGAGCGAGGCCGAGAATGAGAGAGATTTGTTTTTTTGTGTGAGAGGGACGACCGAAGGAACCAGAAGGACCCACAGACTTCCAATACGCATCCTGATGCGTCTTCTCTTGACAAAGAAAATGGCTGGGAGTTTGCGTACCTATTGCACGTGACTTGTGCTCACTGAAGTGTGGGACCTCACGCGTGGGCACCACACGTAAGTGACAGACCTGTTGGTGTAAAAACTCGGTTGATTATAATAGTGCATTAGAACAAAGTTTTCTATGGATTCAAGGGTAGGAAATCCAAGTTAACTCATTTACGTGTTAAACTTGTCTATATCTTGGTCAAACCTAGGATTTGACCAAGATTCAAATGGGCAGAAAAATAAAAACAGAAAAATGAAAAACCAAATCACATAGTCTTCTTATGTCATATAGTAAGCATTAAAGTTGATAAACAAGGTCTAGACATATTAAACCAGACAAATCATGTATCTATACCCCTAACCCCTAAACTCTGTCTTATGAAGTCAAGCATGTGAAGAGAAGTGGTTTTGGGTTTCAAACATGGAAATTTCAAAAACTCCCAAAAACTACATTTTAGAGTGACTAAGAAGGATACATGCTCCCCTTTTCATATTCATGTTTTAAGCTTGTTTAAATTATCTTGGTCAAACCTAGGATTTGACAAGATTCAAATGGGCATCAAAATTGAAAAAAAGTCAGAAAAAAGAAAACCAAAGCAAATAGTTTTCTTATGTCATATAGTAAGCATTAAAGTTGATAAACAAGGTCTAGAAATATTCAAACTAGACAAATCATGTATCTATACCCCCTAACCCCTGAACTCTGTCTTATGAAGTCAAGCATATGAAGAGAAGTGGTTTTGGGTTTCAAACATGGAAATTTGAAAAACCTCCCAAAAACTTCATTTTAGAGTGACAAAGAAGGATACATGCTTCCCTTTTCATATTCATGTTTTAAGCTTGTTTAAATTATCTCGGTCAAACCTAGGATTTGACAAGATTCAAATGGGCATCAAAATTGAAAAAAATCAGGAAAAAGAAAAACCAAAGCAAATAGTTTTCTTATGTCATATAGTAAGCCAATTAAGTTGATAAACAAGGTCTAGACATATTCAAACTAGACAAATCGTGTATCTATACCCCCTAACCCCTAAACTCCGTCTTATGAAGTCAAGCATATGAAGAGAAGTGGTTTTGCTCCCAAAAGCTTCATTTTAGAGTGACTAAGAAGGATCCATGCTTACCTTTTGCATTTTCATATTTTAATCTTGTTAAATCATTATCAAGCCTAGGATTTGACCAAGATACAAATGGGTGGGCACAAAATTCAAAAAAATCAGAATAATGAAAAACAAAAGCACGTAGTCTTCTTATGTCATATCGTATGCATTCAAGTTAAACGAGGTCTAGGTATATCCAAACCAGACAAATCATGTATCTACCCCATGTTGATCTTATGAAGTCTAGCATGAAGAGAAGTCGTTTTGGGTTTCAAACATGGAAATTTAAAGAACATCCCAAAAGCTTCATTTTAGAGTGACTAAGAAGGATACATGCTTCCCTTTTCATTTTCATGTTTTAAACTTGTTTAAATCTTGGTCAAACCTAGGATTTGACCAAGATTCAAATATATGAGCATAAAATTCAAAAAAAAACAAAAATGAAAACCAAGGCACGTAGTCGTCTTATGTCATATAGTAAGCAATCAATTAAGTTGATAAACAAGGTCTAGACATATTCAAACCAGAAATCATGTATCTACACCCCTAACGTACCCTAGCTAAACTCGATCTGTCTTATGAAGTCAAGCATGCATGAAGAGAAGTGGTTTTTGGTTTCAAACGTTTAAGCCAAAAGGTAAGCATGGATCCTCCTTATATAGTCACTGTAAAATGAAGCTTTTGGGAGGTTTGTGAAATTTCCATGTTTGAAACCCAAAACCACTTAAGACAGAGTTTATGGTTAGGTGTGTAGATACATGATTTTTCTTGTTTGAATATGTCTAGACCTTGTTTATCAACTTGAATTTTTTACTATATGATATAAGAAGGCTATATATATGTGCTTTGGTTTTTCAATTTTTGATTTCTTTCGATTTTTTATGCCTATTTAAATCTTGGTCAAATCCTAGGTTTAAACAAGTTTAAAACATGAAAATGAAACGGTAAGCATGAATCCTTCCTTACTCACTCTAAAATGAAGGTACTTGAAAATTTTATGTTTGAAACCCAAAACCCCAGTTCTCTTCATATGTTTGACTTCATAAGACAGAGTTTAGCTAGGGTTAGGGGTAGATATGATACATGATATTTCTGCTTTGAATATGTCTAGACCTTGTTTATCAACTTGAATGCTTACTATATATATGACATAAGAAGGCTATATATATATGTGCTTTGGTTTTTCATTTTTTTTGAATTTTTCTGAATTTTTACTCCCATTTGAATCTTGGTCAAATCCTAGGTTTGACCAAGGTTAAAACAAGTTTAAAACATGGCAATGAAAAGGTAAGCATATGGATCATTCTTAGTCTCTCTAAAATGAAGCTTTTGGGAGGTTTTTGAAGTTTCCATGTTTGAAACCCAAAATCACTTCTCTTCATATGCTTGGCTTCATAAGACAAAGATTAGGGTTTAGGGGTAGATATATACATGTTTTGGGAGGTTTTTGAAATTTCCATGTTTGAAACCCAAATCCACTTCTCTTCATCCTTGACGTCTTCATAAGACAAAAGTATAGGGTTATATATATATGCATATGGGTAGATACATGATTTGTCTGGTTTGAATATGTACAAATCTTATTTATCAACTTTTGAATGCATGCTACTCTCTCAAAGAAAAACTTTTGAATGCTTACTATATGACATAAGAAGACTATATGCTTTTAAAATTCAAACATATGGTAAGCATTCTTATGTCATATAGTAAGCATTCAAGTTGATAAACAAGCAAGGTTTGGACATATCCAAACCAGACAAATCATGTATCTGCCCCCTGTCGATCTTATGAAGTCTAGCATGAAGAGAGAAGTCGTTTTTGGTTTCAAAAATGGAAATTTCAAGAACATCCAAAAAGCTTCATTTTAGAGTGACTAAGAAGGATACATGCTTCCCTTTTTATTTTTATGTTTAAACTTGTTTAAATCTTGGTCAAACCTAGGATTTGTCCAAGATTCAAATATATGGGCGTAAAATTCAAAAAAAACAGAAAAATTTAAAACCAAGGCACATAGTCTTCTTATGTCATATAGTAAACAATCAATTAATTAAGTTGATAAACCAGGTCTAGACATATTCAAACCAGGAAAATCATGTATCTACCCCCTAACGCCCTAGCTAAACTATGTCTTATGAAGTCAAGCATGCATGAAGAGAAGTGGTTTTGGTTTCAAACATGGAAATTTCGAAAAAACCTCCCAAGAGCTACATTTTGGAGTGACTAAGAAGGATATATAGATGCTTAATTTTTCATATTCATGATTTAAACTTGTTTAAACCATGTTCAAACCTAGGATTTGACCAAGATTCAAATGGGCATACAATTTTAAAAAAATCAAAAAAATAAAAAACAATGCACATAGTATTATTATGTCATATAGTAAGCATTCAATTAAGTTGATAAAGTAGGTCTAGACATATTCAAACCAGGAAAATCATGCATCTATCCCCTAACCCTAGCTAAACTCTGTCTTATGAAGTCAAGCATGCATGAAGAGAAGTGGTTTTTGGTTTCAAACGTTTAAGCCAAAAGCCCCTTTTCAAATATTTCAAACTTATTCAAATTTGGTTCAAATATGAAAGACATACAAGTTATAGCACACATAGTGCATACATTTTCACACATACTGCACTAGATGCTAACCCTATAGTTTGAGGCCATTTGGGTGACCTAGGTCGAAAAAATTCTTGGATTAGAATCGTGTTGTTCGAACCCCGTAGTTGGATTTTTTTGAACCCTTGATCTGTAGAACTGGGCAAAACCCTAGTTTAACCTATTTAATTACAGATTCGTATATCGATTTTTCTACGAGTACTACCTTTTTATTATTACTATGCAGCACATGGGTGTTTGCCCGTCGAGTGAAACTCGGAGGAAGAGGGATCACTCGGAAGGAGAGAAGAAGGGAGAGAATTATGGTGTCTCCCCTTTTTCGGGTGATGATGTTGACTTTTGTGCAGGGTTTGTCAGTGAGCAGGAGCGAGCGAGCGAGTCGAGCGAGGCCGAGAATGAGAGAGATTTGTTTTTTTTGTGAGAGGGACGACCGAAGGAACCAGAAGGACCCACAGACTTCCAATACGCATCCTGATGCGTCTTCTCTTGACAAAGAAAATGGCTGGGAGTTTGCGTACCTATTGCACGTGACTTGTGCTCACTGAAGTGTGGGACCTCAAGCGTGGGCACCACACGTAAGTGACAGACCTGTTGGTGTAAAAACTCGGTTGATTATAATAGTGCATTAGAACAAAGTTTCCTATGGATTCAAGGGTAGGAAATCCAAGTTAACTCATTTACGTGTTAAACTTGTCTAAATCTTGGTCAAACCTAGGATTTGACCAAGATTCAAATGGGCAGAAAAATAAAAACAGAAAAATGAAAAACCAAATCACATAGTCTTCTTATGTCATATAGTAAGCATTAAAGTTGATAAACAAGGTCTAGACATATTAAACCAGACAAATCATGTATCTATACCCCTAACCCCTAAACTCTGTCTTATGAAGTCAAGCATGTGAAGAGAAGTGGTTTTGGGTTTCAAACATGGAAATTTCAAAAACCTCCCAAAAACTACATTTTAGAGTGACTAAGAAGGATACATGCTCCCCTTTTCATATTCATGTTTTAAGCTTGTTTAAATTATCTTGGTCAAACCTAGGATTTGACAAGATTCAAATGGGCATCGAAATTGAAAAAAAAAGTCAGAAAAAAGAAAACCAAAGCAAATAGTTTTCTTATGTCATATAGTAAGCATTAAAGTTGATAAACAAGGTCTAGACATATTCAAACTAGACAAATCATGTATCTATACCCCCTAACCCCTAAACTCTGTCTTATGAAGTCAAGCATATGAAGAGAAGTGGTTTTGGGTTTCAAACGTGGAAATTTGAAAAACCTCCCAAAAACTTCATTTTAGAGTGACAAAGAAGGATACATGCTTCCCTTTTCATATTCATGTTTTAAGCTTGTTTAAATTATCTCGGTCAAACCTAGGATTTGACAAGATTCAAATGGGCATCAAAATTGAAAAAAATCAGGAAAAAGAAAAACCAAAGCAAATAGTTTTCTTATGTCAAATAGTAAGCCAATTAAGTTGATAAACAAGGTCTAGACATATTCAAACTAGACAAATAATGTATCTATACCCCCTAACCCCTAAACTCCGTCTTATGAAGTCAAGCATATGAAGAGAAGTGGTTTTGCTCCCAAAAGCTTCAT
The DNA here is from genome assembly GCA_030979885.1 of Lolium multiflorum. Taxonomy (NCBI): domain Eukaryota; kingdom Viridiplantae; phylum Streptophyta; class Magnoliopsida; order Poales; family Poaceae; genus Lolium; species Lolium multiflorum. Next base: position 193,363 of record JAUUTY010000123.1, read on the forward strand.
TTTAGAGTGACTAAGAAGGATCCATGCTTACCTTTGCATTTTCATATTTTAATCTTGTTAAATCATTATCAAGCCTAGGATTTGACCAAGATACAAATGGGTGGGCACAAAATTCAAAAAAATCAGAATAATGAAAAACAAAAGCACGTAGTCTTCTTATGTCATATCGTATGCATTCAAGTTAAACGAGGTCTAGGTATATCCAAACCAGACAAATCATGTATCTACCCCATGTTGATCTTATGAAGTCTAGCATGAAGAGAAGTCGTTTTGGGTTTCAAACATGGAAATTTCAAGAACATCCCAAAAGCTTCATTTTAGAGTGACTAAGAAGGATACATGCTTCCCTTTTCATTTTCATGTTTTAAACTTGTTTAAATCTTGGTCAAACCTAGGATTTGACCAAGATTCAAATATATGAGCATAAAATTCAAAAAAAAACCAAAAATGAAAACCAAGGCACGTAGTCGTCTTATGTCATATAGTAAGCAATCAATTAAGTTGATAAACAAGGTCTAGACATATTCAAACCAGGAAATCATGTATCTACACCCCCTAACGTACCCTAGCTAAACTCGATCTGTCTTATGAAGTCAAGCATGCATGAAGAGAAGTGGTTTTTGGTTTCAAACGTTTAAGCCAAAAGGTAAGCATGGATCCTCCTTATATAGTCACTGTAAAATGAAGCTTTTGGGAGGTTTGTGAAATTTCCATGTTTGAAACCCAAAACCTCTTAAGACAGAGTTTATGGTTAGGTGTGTAGATACATGATTTTTCTTGTTTGAATATGTCTAGACCTTGTTTATCAACTTGAATTTTTTACTATATGATATAAGAAGGCTATATATATGTGCTTTGGTTTTTCAATTTTTGATTTCTTTCGATTTTTTATGCCTATTTAAATCTTGGTCAAATCCTAGGTTTAAACAAGTTTAAAACATGAAAATGAAACGGTAAGCATGAATCCTTCCTTACTCACTCTAAAATGAAGGTACTTGAAAATTTTATGTTTGAAACCCAAAACCCCAGTTCTCTTCATATGTTTGACTTCATAAGACAGAGTTTAGCTAGGGTTAGGGGTAGATATGATACATGATATTTCTGCTTTGAATATGTCTAGACCTTGTTTATCAACTTGAATGCTTACTATATGACATAAGAAGGCTATATATGTGCTTTGGTTTTTCATTTTTTTTGAATTTTTCTGAATTTTTACTCCCATTTGAATCTTGGTCAAATCCTAGGTTTGACCAAGGTTAAAACAAGTTTAAAACATGGCAATGAAAAGGTAAGCATATGGATCATTCTTAGTCTCTCTAAAATGAAGCTTTTGGGAGGTTTTTGAAGTTTCCATGTTTGAAACCCAAAATCACTTCTCTTCATATGCTTGGCTTCATAAGACAAAGATTAGGGTTTAGGGGTAGATATATACATGTTTTGGGAGGTTTTTGAAATTTCCATGTTTGAAACCCAAATCCACTTCTCTTCATCCTTGACGTCTTCATAAGACAAAAGTATAGGGTTATATATATATGCATATGGGTAGATACATGATTTGTCTGGTTTGAATATGTACAAATCTTATTTATCAACTTTTGAATGCATGCTACTCTCTCAAAGAAAAACTTTTGAATGCTTACTATATGACATAAGAAGACTATATGCTTTTAAAATTCAAACATATGGTAAGCATTCTTATGTCATATAGTAAGCATTCAAGTTGATAAACAAGCAAGGTTTGGACATATCCAAACCAGACAAATCATGTATCTGCCCCCTGTCGATCTTATGAAGTCTAGCATGAAGAGAGAAGTCGTTTTTGGTTTCAAAAATGGAAATTTCAAGAACATCCAAAAAGCTTCATTTTAGAGTGACTAAGAAGGATACATGCTTCCCTTTTTATTTTTATGTTTAAACTTGTTTAAATCTTGGTCAAACCTAGGATTTGTCCAAGATTCAAATATATGGGCGTAAAATTCAAAAAAAACAGAAAAATTTAAAACCAAGGCACATAGTCTTCTTATGTCATATAGTAAACAATCAATTAATTAAGTTGATAAACCAGGTCTAGACATATTCAAACCAGGAAAATCATGTATCTACCCCCTAACGCCCTAGCTAAACTATGTCTTATGAAGTCAAGCATGCATGAAGAGAAGTGGTTTTGGTTTCAAACATGGAAATTTCGAAAAAACCTCCCAAGAGCTACATTTTGGAGTGACTAAGAAGGATATATAGATGCTTAATTTTTCATATTCATGATTTAAACTTGTTTAAACCATGTTCAAACCTAGGATTTGACCAAGATTCAAATGGGCATACAATTTTAAAAAAATCAAAAAAATAAAAAACAATGCACATAGTATTATTATGTCATATAGTAAGCATTCAATTAAGTTGATAAAGTAGGTCTAGACATATTCAAACCAGGAAAATCATGCATCTATCCCCTAACCCTAGCTAAACTCTGTCTTATGAAGTCAAGCATGCATGAAGAGAAGTGGTTTTTGGTTTCAAACGTTTAAGCCAAAAGCCCCTTTTCAAATATTTCAAACTTATTCAAATTTGGTTCAAATATGAAAGACATACAAGTTATAGCACACATAGTGCATACATTTTCACACATACTGCACTAGATGCTAACCCTATAGTTTGAGGCCATTTGGGTGACCTAGGTCGAAAAAATTCTTGGATTAGAATCGTGTTGTTCGAACCCCGTAGTTGGATTTTTTTGAACCCTTGATCTGTAGAACTGGGCAAAACCCTAGTTTAACCTATTTAATTACAGATTCGTATATCGATTTTTCTACGAGTACTACCTTTTTATTATTACTATGCAGCACATGGGTGTTTGCCCGTCGAGTGAAACTCGGAGGAAGAGGGATCACTCGGAAGGAGAGAAGAAGGGAGAGAATTATGGTGTCTCCCCTTTTTCGGGTGATGATGTTGACTTTTGTGCAGGGTTTGTCAGTGAGCAGGAGGTGCGAGCGAGCGAGCGAGTCGAGCGAGGCCGAGAATGAGAGAGATTTGTTTTTTTTGTGAGAGGGACGACCGAAGGAACCAGAAGGACCCACAGACTTCCAATACGCATCCTGATGCGTCTTCTCTTGACAAAGAAAATGGCTGGGAGTTTGCGTACCTATTGCACGTGACTTGTGCTCACTGAAGTGTGGGACCTCAAGCGTGGGCACCACACGTAAGTGACAGACCTGTTGGTGTAAAAACTCGGTTGATTATAATAGTGCATTAGAACAAAGTTTCCTATGGATTCAAGGGTAGGAAATCCAAGTTAACTCATTTACGTGTTAAACTTGTCTATATCTTGGTCAAACCTAGGATTTGACCAAGATTCAAATGGGCAGAAAAATAAAAACAGAAAAATGAAAAACCAAATCACATAGTCTTCTTATGTCATATAGTAAGCATTAAAGTTGATAAACAAGGTCTAGACATATTAAACCAGACAAATCATGTATCTATACCCCTAACCCCTAAACTCTGTCTTATGAAGTCAAGCATGTGAAGAGAAGTGGTTTTGGGTTTCAAACATGGAAATTTCAAAAAACTCCCAAAAACTACATTTTAGAGTGACTAAGAAGGATACATGCTCCCCTTTTCATATTCATGTTTTAAGCTTGTTTAAATTATCTTGGTCAAACCTAGGATTTGACAAGATTCAAATGGGCATCGAAATTGAAAAAAAAAGTCAGAAAAAAGAAAACCAAAGCAAATAGTTTTCTTATGTCATATAGTAAGCATTAAAGTTGATAAACAAGGTCTAGACATATTCAAACTAGACAAATCATGTATCTATACCCCCTAACCCCTGAACTCTGTCTTATGAAGTCAAGCATATGAAGAGAAGTGGTTTTGGGTTTCAAACGTGGAAATTTGAAAAACCTCCCAAAAACTTCATTTTAGAGTGACAAAGAAGGATACATGCTTCCCTTTTCATATTCATGTTTTAAGCTTGTTTAAATTATCTCGGTCAAACCTAGGATTTGACAAGATTCAAATGGGCATCAAAATTGAAAAAAATCAGGAAAAAGAAAAACCAAAGCAAATAGTTTTCTTATGTCAAATAGTAAGCCAATTAAGTTGATAAACAAGGTCTAGACATATTCAAACTAGACAAATAATGTATCTATACCCCCTAACCCCTAAACTCCGTCTTATGAAGTCAAGCATATGAAGAGAAGTGGTTTTGCTCCCAAAAGCTTCATTTTAGAGTGACTAAGAAGGATCCATGCTTACCTTTGCATTTTCATATTTTAATCTTGTTTAAATCATTATCAGACCTAGGATTTGACCAAGATACAAATGGGTGGGCACAAAATTCAAAAAAAACAGAATAATGAAAAACAAAAGCACGTAGTCTTCTTATGTCATATCGTATGCATTCAAGTTAAACGAGGTCTAGGTATATCCAAACCAGAAAATCATGTATCTACCCTGTTGATCTTATGAAGTCTAGCATGAAGAGAAGTCGTTTTGGGTTTCAAACATGGAAATTTCAAGAACATCCCAAAAGCTTCATTTTAGAGTGACTAAGAAGGATACATGCTTCCCTTTTCATTTTCATGTTTTAAACTTGTTTAAATCTTGGTCAAACCTAAGATTTGACCAAGATTCAAATATATGAGCATAAAATTCAAAAAAAAAATGAAAACCAAGGCACGTAGTCTTCTTATGTCATATAGTAAGCAATCAATTAAGTTGATAAACAAGGTCTAGACATATTCAAACCAGGAAAATCATGTATCTACCCCCTAACCCTAGCTAAACTCTGTGTTATGAAGTCAAGCATGCATGAAGAGAAGTGGTTTTTGGTTTCAAACGTTTAAGCCAAAAGGTAAGCATGGATCCTCCTCAGTCACTGTAAAATGAAGCTTTTGGGAGGTTTGTGAAATTTCCATGTTTGAAACTCAAAACCACTTAAGACAGAGTTTATGGTTAGGTGTAGATACATGATTTTTCTTGTTTGAATATGTCTAGACCTTGTTTATCAACTTGAATTTTTTACTATATGATATAAGAAGGCTATATATGTGCTTTGGTTTTTCATTTTTTGATTTCTTTCGAATTTTTTATGCCTATTTAAATCTTGGTCAAATCCTAGGTTTAAACAAGTTTAAAACATGAAAATGAAACGGTAAGCATGAATCCTTCCTTACTCACTCTAAAATGAAGGTACTTGAAAATTTTATGTTTGAAACCCAAAACCCCAGTTCTCTTCATATGTTTGACTTCATAAGACAGAGTTTAGGGTTAGGGGTAGATATGATACATGATATTTCTGCTTTGAATATGTCTAGACCTTGTTTATCAACTTGAATGCTTACTATATGACATAAGAAGGCTATATATGTGTTTTGGTTTTCCATTTTTTTTGAATTTTTTTGAATTTTTACTCCCATTTGAATCTTGGTCAATTCCTAGGTTTGACCAAGGTTAAAACAAGTTTAAAACATGGCAATGAAAAGGTAAGCATGGATCCTTCTTAGTCACTCTAAAATGAAGCTTTTGGGAGGTTTTTGAAATTTCCATGTTTGAAACCCAAAATCACTTCTCTTCATGCTTGACTTCATAAGGCAGAGTTTAGGGTTAGGGGGTAGATACATGATTTGTTTGGTTTGAATATGTCTAGACCTTGTTTATCAACTTGAATGCTTACTATATGACATCAAAAGACTATGTTCTTTGGTTTTTTTCCGTTTTTTTTGAATTGTTATACCCATTTGAATCTTGGTCAAATCCTAGGTTTGACCAAGATTTAAACAAGTTAAGAAATTGAAAATGAAAAAGGTAAGCCTGGATCCTTCTTAGTCACTGTAGAATGAAGCTTTTGGGAGGTTTGTGAAATTTCCATGTTTGAAACCCAAAACCAGTTCTCTTCATATGTTTGACTTCATAAGACAGAGTTTTTATCAACTCGAGTGCTTAATATATGATATAAGAAGGCTATATATGTGCTTTGGTTTTTCATTTGTTGATTTTTTCCGAATTTTTATGCCCATTTAAATCTTGGTCAAATCCTAGGTTTAAACAAGTTTAAAACATGAAAAGAAAAGGTAAGAATGGATCCTTCTTAGTCATTCTAAAATGAATGAAGCTTTTGGGATGTTCTCACAAATCGATCTAGTCTACATGACTTTGATAAATTTTAATTAAGAAGCAGCAACTTAACAATAATTACCCAAAATCTAACAGCTGGTTCGACAACAACCTGGACGTTACGCTAAAATGAACTGCGAAAACAACGAACAGCACTTTTGTAGTACTGTACTCGGTACTCCGTACTTGCTCCAGATAATCCCCATTGCTTCACTACTACAGTAGTACTACCCTGGCTCGCATTCATTGTTTCCCCTGACTATTCAGAGCTTTGGACGTCCATCAGAGTTGTAGTCAGTAGTACAGTACTGCTAGCTCGATTAATGGCGTGCTATAAAATTCTATACTAGCCGACAGATGTCCATTCCTCGGGTTGCGCGCCAGAGCCTTCGAAGAGAAGGTAGCCGCTCTGTCCCGTTGATTTACGGTGGACGGACAGGATACTCCGGACCGCTCTCGATTCATTTGCTTCTGCTCCCGCGTCCTGACCCTTCGCGGACTGAGATCCAGTGACTTCACTAAGAGAAGTCACCATGCGACTTTACACACGTGAGCCACTCGATCAAGATCCAACGCTCGCGGTTGATCCAAATTTCGAACTTAAACTAAACTAATATTTTAAATGGACTGGAACTTTCCGAGAATACGTCTTAATGTAAAGTTTTTCTGTTTTTTTCTGAGCTACAAAATTTTAATTTCAAATTTTAGATCGACCATGTTCGTTGGATCTTAACCTGATGGCTCGTATAGGTAAAGTTCATGGTAACTTCTGTTGGGTAAAGTCACTGGATCTCAGTTCGCAAGGGAGCCCCCTCTCGGCCGTTGATTTAGGATGGGCGGACCAGGTTGCTCGAAGCGAGGGCAGGAGACGGTTGTCTGGTTTTAATAGGGGGGAGTACTTCTTCCATCCCCTTCTTGCTTCACTTCCAGTCTCCTTCCACTTCCAGCGATGCCTCCGAAGTCAAGGCCACCATCTCGCTTGAAGAAGCACCATCTAGTGTTGACCAAGGACGCGGAGAGTTCCCGCCGGCGGTCTATCCAGATGCTGGCCGCGAGAAAGGGCCCGCCAGAAAACGAAGGCCCTGCTTCGCGCTCGTCTCGGAACGGCGTCAGTCGTGCGGTCGAAGATTCCTGGTTGGTTTCCATCGCCATGTTTCTTGATTCTTCCTGGCCCGGAGGTCCCAACTCTTTATTCCGTATTAATCCTTTTTATACATATCTCAGTGCCCCACGACGCACCCTGACATCTTCTCATGACGACTTCAACCCCTGTCTCCTGCGCTTAGAGGTTACCACTGATTGGACATTTTCGTCTTCCTCTCGTCACTTTGTTTCGGTACTGATGATATTGCCATGCAGGAAGCATCGGCGTGTTTCAGAGATGAGCTTAAAACTCTCGTGGAACTCGCCTCCAACTTTCGCGATGATGTCGATACTTTGAAGGACGAGGTCACCGGCCGGGGCAAGCTGCATGATGTGAGGGTTCCATCAAGTGAGGAAACGAACTCTGTCATCAAGAAGCTCAAGGGCGAGAATTTGATGCTTAAGATCGAGTGCGGCTTTCTTCGCGAAGAAAACGTCGAGCTATCAAACAGGTGCGTTCAAGCTCTCAACGGGAGCCTCAACACCCAACATGATGCGGTGAAGAAGATGATGGATGACAGCATCTTGAAGAAAAACAATATGGTGGAGGACACGCGCGGGATGGTCGATCCAATCCAGGCACCGCAGAAGGAAGTCGATGCGCTCCGAGTCCAGCCACCTTTGCGTAGGTCGCCGAGGCGCCCTCGCGCAGGTCACTGAGGAGCGCACGTCGCCGAGTAGGCTGGGGGATAAGGAATTCCAACGAGAGAAGCGGAATCACCACCTGTCCTGATGGAGGGCCACTCCGCCAAGTAGGCTGGGGGAGAGAAACACTGCCTCTCATTGTTCTTTAGCTAGTCCTCCGATCCATATTACTTGATGTTAAAATGGATGTATCTACAACTGAAATATGTCTAGATACATATATTTTAGTATCACAAAGTAAGTATCAACGTTTATATTGCCCAAGTCTTATTATCCATCCCTAAGGTGGGTCGCTTTTGTAACTACTGATTGCAGATTCGACTCTTCTGCAGACCGAAAGATTTTTAGAGTGACTAAGAATGATTCATGCTTAGCTTTCCATTTTCATGTTTTAAACTTGTTTAAATCTTGCTCAAACCTAGGATTTGACCAAGATTCAAATGGGTTTAACAATTAAAAAAATCAGAAAAATGAAAAACCAAAGCACATAGTATTCTTATGTCATATAGTAAGCATTCAAGTTGATAAACAAGGTCTAGACATATTCAAAACACACAAAACATGTATCTACCCCCTAACCCTAAACTCTGTCTTATGAAGTTAAGTATGAGGAGAAGTGATTTTGGGTTTCAAACATGGAAATTTCACAAACCTCCCAAAAGCTTCATTTTAGAGTGACTAAGAAGGATCCATGCTTACCTTTTCATTGCCATTTTTTAAACTTGTTTTAACCTTGGTCAAACCTAGGATTTGACCAAGATTCAAACGGGCGTAAAAATTCAAAAAAAATAAAAAAATGAAAAACCAAAGCACATATATAGCCTTCTTATGTCATATAGTAAGCATTCAAGTTGATAAACAAGGTCTAGACATATTCAAACCAGAAATATCATGTATCATATCTACCCCTAACCCTAAACTTTGTCTTATGAAGTCAAACATATGAAGAGAACTGGGGTTTTGTGTTTCAAACATAAAAATTTCAAGTACCTTCATTTTAGAGTGACTGAGAAAGGATTCATGCTTACCTTTTCATTGTCATGTTTTAAACTTGATTAAACCTTGGTCAAACCTAGGATTTGACCAATATTTAAATGGGCATAAAAAATTCGAAAAAATGAAAAAAATGGAAAACCAAAGCACATATATAGCCTTCTTATGTCATAAACATTCAAGTTGATAAACAAGGTCTAGACATATTCAAACAAGAAAAATCATGTATCTACGCCTAACCAAAAACTCTGTCTTAAGTGGTTTTGGGTTTCAAACATGGAAATTTCAAGAACATCCCAAAAGCTTCATTTTAGACTGACTAAGAAGGATACACACTTCCCATTTCATTTTCATGTTTTAAACTTGTTTAAATCTTGGTCAAACCTAGGATTTGACCAAGATTCAAATAAGTAAAAACATGAAAATGAAAAGGTAAGCATCGATCCTTATTAGTCGCTCTAAAATGAAGCTTTTGGGAGGTTTTTGAAATTTTCATGTTTGAAACCCAAAACCACTTCTCTTCATGCATGCTTGACTTCATAAGACATAGTTTAGGGTTAGGGGTAGATACATGATTTTTCTGGTTTGAACATGTCTAGACCTTGTTTATCAATTTGAATGCTTACTATATGACATAAGAAGGCTATGTGCTTTGGTTTTTCATTCTTACGATTTTTTTCTTAATTTTTATGCCCATTCGAATCTTGGTCAAATCCCAGGTTTGACCAAGATTTAAACAAGTTTAAAACATGACAATGAAAAGGTAATCAATCCTGGATCCTTCATAATTAATAAGTTAGTCTAATTAAAATGAAGCTTTTGGGAGGTTTTTGAAATTTTTGTGTTTGAAACCAAAAACCACTTCTCTTCATGCTTGACTTCATAAGATAGAGTTTAGGGTTAGGGGTAGATACATGATTTGTATTATTTGAATTGTCTTGACCTTATTTATCATCTTTTAAATGCTTACTATATATATGACATAAGAAGACTATGTGCTTTAGTTTTTCAATTTTCTGATTTTTTAATTTTATGCCCATTTGAATCTTGGTCAAATCCTAGGTTTGACAATGATTTAAACAAGTTTAAAATATGAAAATGAAAAGATAAGCATGGATCCTTCTTAGTCACTCTAAAATAAAGCTTTTGGGTGGTTTTTGAAATTTCCATGTTTGAAACCCAAAAGCACTTCTCTTCATGCTTGACTACATAAGACAGAGTTTAGGGTTAGGGGGTAGACACATGATTTTTCTTGTTTGAATATGTCTAGACCTTGTTTATCAACTTTAATGCTTACTATATGACATAAGAAAACTATGTGCTTTGTTTTTTCATTTTTTTATTTTTTTGGAATTTTGATGCACATTTGAATCTTGGTAAAATCCTAGGTTTGACCAAGATTTAAACAAGTATATAACATGAAAATGAAAAGGGAAGCATGTATCCTTCTTAGTCACTCTAAAATGAATTTTTTGGGAGTTTTTTGAAATTTCCATGTTTGAAACCCAAAACCATGCACTTCTCTTCATGCTTGACTTCATAAGATAGAGTTTAGGGGTTTGCGGATAGATACATGATTTGTCTAGTTTGAATAAGTCTAGACCTTGTTTATCAACTTTAATGCTTACTATATGACATAAGAAGACTATGTGCTTTCGTTTTTCATTTTTCTATTTTTTTATTTTATGCCCATTTGAATCTTGGTCAAATCCTAGATTTAACCAGGATTTAAACAAGTTTAAAACATGAAAATGAAAAGGTAAGCCTTGATCCTTCTTAGTCACACTAAAATGAAGCTTTTGGGATGTTCTTGAAATTTCCATGTTTGAACCCAAAACGACTTCTCTTCATGCTAGACTTCATAAGACAGAGTTTAGGGGTTAGCGGGTAGATACATGACTTGTCTAGTTTGAATAAGACTAGACCTTGTTTATCAACTTTAATGCTTACTATATGACATAAGAAGACTATGTGCTTTGGTTTTTCATTTTTCTATATTTTTATTTTATGCCCATTTGAATCTTGGTCAAACCTATATTTGACCAGGATTTAAACAAGTTTAAAACATGAAAATGAAAAGGTAAGCCTTGATCCTTCTTAGTCACACTAAAATGAAGCTTTTGGGATGTTCTTGAAATTTCCATGTTTGAAACCCAAAACGACTTCTCTTCATGCTAGACTTCATAAGACAGAGTTTAAGGTTTAGGGTTATAGATACATGATTTGTCTGGTTTAAATATGTATAGACCTTGTTTATCAACTTGAATGCTTACTATATGGCATAAGAAAACTATGTGCTTTGGTTTTTCATTTTTCTGATTTTTTTAAATTTTGATGCCCATCGAATCTTGGTCAAATCCTAGGTTTGACCAAGATTTAAACAAGTTTAAAACATGAAAATGACCAGGGAAGCATGTATCCTTCTTAGTCACTCTAAAATGAATTTTTTGGGAGGTTTTTGAAATTTCCATGTTTGAAACCCAAAACCAGTTCTCTTCATGCTTGACTTCATAAGACAGAGTTTAGGGGTTAGGGGGTAGATACATAATTTGTATGGTTTGAATATGTCTAGACCTTGTTTATCAACTTTAATGCTTACTATATGACATAAGAACACTATGTGCTTTGGTTTTTCATTTTTCTGATTTTTAAATTTTAATGCCCATTTGAATCTTGGTCAAATCCTAGGTTTGACCAAGATTTAAACAAGTTTAAAACATGAAAATGAAAAGGGAAGCATGTATCCTTCTTAGTCACTCTAAAATGAAGTTTTTGGGAGGTTTTTGAAATTTCCATGTTTGAAACCCAAAACCACTTCTCTTCATGCTTGACTTCATAAGACAGAGTTTAGGGGTTAGGGAGTAGATACATGATTTGTATGGTTTGAATATGTGTAGACCTTGTTTATCACCTTTAATGCTTACTATATGACATAAGAAGACTATGTGCTTTGGTTTTTCATTTTTCTGATTTTTTTAATTTTCTGCCCATTTGAATCTTGGTCAAATCCTTGGTTTGACCAATATTTAGACAAGTTTAACACGTGAAAACGAACTGATAATCCCATTTGTTGACTCATTTAACTAGTTAATCCCATTTGTTGACTCTCTGTTGACCAGGCACTTGAGGTAAAACTGAGTATATTGCACTAGCCAGTATTAGTACTCAAGGGGAAAACCGAGCACACAAAAAATGCTACAGTATAAGACTCGAGAGTATATCTAAATTTCCAGGGTTAGACTCGAGTACGCGTGTTGCGGTGCAGAAGTGGAAGACGTGCAATTGTTGACGGGTACTGACGCGAGTCGCGGTGCAGAAGTCGAAGACGTGCAATTGTGGACGCGTGTCGCGTTGCAGAAGCCCAAGACGTGCAGACGTTAAATGGTGGACGCGTAGGACGCGGGTCGCATTAACCACCCCTCGCCTTTATAGACGCCTCCTCGCACTATCTCTGTCACTCTCACTCGCTCATGCAACGCCGCCTCTCACGTCCCATCATCTTCTCCAAAGCAAAAACCCTCTCCCTCTCTGCAGGCGAGATGGACATGGAGAATGCGAATCCCATCGTCCATGACGCCGTCGGCTCCAAGCGCGACGCCTCCCTCTTCGACGTCGTCCCCTCAAAGGCCGTCGCCGCCGCCGGTGGCGGTCGTATCCCGCCGGGATGGGACCCCTATGAGCCGGTGCCGTACATCTCGCCTCCGAACCCCTACGACACCTTCATGGACGACCCATGGAACGAGGTAACTATGGTTTGCTCCCTTTTTTCTTCGCCCATTCCTTTTTGAACCCTATTTTTGCTGGTTCCCTAGTAACTATTAGTGCCGATCTGTAGATGGTTGAGTATTGGGTTAATATTTGCGCCGATCGATTTTATTCCATTTTGCTTTGATCCCTTCTTGATTTCGTTTAAGATTTGGAGTTCGGCCGTTCGGTTAATTTATGCAAGTAATAATGGGATCTCAATCAGTTAATTTATGGGATCTCAGTCAGTTATTTTATGCAGGAATCAAAAGATATCAACCGTTTAATTTTGCAAATATTCTGGAATCTGTTCAAAATCAGATCTGGAATCTGTTTCTTTGCCTATGATGAATCGTTGGGCACAAATTTTTACAGAGTGGGTTCAGCGAACCATTGCTGTGTACAAATCTGTTGTGCATGAGCTATGGTTCGCTAACACCATCCCTGTAGACATATAATCGTGTCCACTCTAACTGAGGCTGGCTCTGTTTTTCCTTACTTTGTTATCATGCACGTTAGTCATCGTTGCATCTCATTCACTAATAGTTCCCGTTTGATATGGATCAGCTGTCTGGCAGCGACGTCGGCAGCGACGACGAGCACCATGACGTCAAGACTCGCCAGGTGCTGCGGAGGCTGCAGGTCGGCCAGTACGTCTCCTACTTCGCCAAGGGTGTCTACAGGTGCCCCTTCTGCACTAGGAGGCTCGGCCGCACTGACTTCAACTGCCTCCTCACGCATGCCGAGAACATCGGCAACACCAACCCCAAGGTCGGCGCGTCGGTGAACCCCCACTCCTTCCGCGCCAAGCACATGGCGCTCGGCATGCACCTCCGCAGCATCCAGCGGGTGGAGATCTCCGCCGGGCGCATGCCTCCGCTCAAGCCCAAGGCTCCCAAGGGGAGCAACAAGTGGAGGCAGATGGGGTAGGCGGAGTCCCGGACGTGTGCTGCTGCTGCTGCAAAGCAGCTTCTATTTTGTTGTTAGCTAGGGATCCCTTGTTGTTATGTTGTTAGTATGATGGTGTTGTGAAGAACCTCGAACCTGTTGGCTGCTGTGTATGCAGCTTATTATCTAGGGAGGGATCCCTATTATCTATCCCTATTCTACTGGAGTATATTTTGTTGGCCCTACTTTGTTTTCTCGATTTACTATTACTGCGAATTTGTCGTACGGAGTACATTACCCTGGAGATTTGCTTCTAGATTTAACTACATACATATGGACCAGAGGGAGTACTAGATTTGCTGCCATATTGGGCAAACAACGAGGGCCAAAAGGCACAAATAATTGAAGAAAGACAGAAATGCAAGCTTCTCTAGATTTGATACTAATTTGGTTAATAAAGACAAAGAGACAGAGGGGGAAAAGGTGCTCTTAAAAATGCCAATTCGCGCCGAGAGAGACAGAACCCAGCTCCTGCTCACGTACAACCAAACGCGGTCTCGTCCTGTCCCACGCGGTCCCTTTCTACTAGCCCCACACGTCAGCACGGAACGGTCAACTAAACTGGAATCCTCCCGTCTGAGCTCCTTCTGCGGGTTACAAATAAGGGCTTGGCGAAAACTGAGGAAAAACATAAGGCAATCTTATTGACTAATATAGCTGTTTAATTAATAAAAGGATTAGCTACAACGTGCTCAGTTTGCCCATTTATTAAGGTATAAGACTGGCAGGAGAGAAAGTAATCGCTAGTTTCCTCATTTTGCCCCTGCATGCTCGCACGATTAAAGCTCCTTCCGCACGCGCTGGACTCCTCGTTTCCTTAAACCTCCTCGTTTCTCGGGATAGACCAACAGTTTTTCAGGATCTTGGGGTTTTTTTTTTGACAATCAATACCACATATATTCATAGCAAAAATAGTACATGGTAGAGGGCTACATGACGACTAGATATATCACCAAAAAAGGTGATGCATGTCTCCTTCACCAAAACAGCTGAAACAAGTACACGAACGCAAGTACACCACCATAATAATACTACTACATTAACACAAGTACGAGTAATAAAGTAAGAGTACTACTCCCTCTAATCTAATTTAAACCAAAATAAATCTTAAACTTCATCCTAAATTTGAACTAGTGCCTCGTCCTCGTTCTTCGCTCATTTTCTGATCCAAGACGGCGCAGAGTGCCAGAGTGCATGGCACGGAACTCTTCATCGGTGGCATGCCATGGGCATGTCACCGGATGCATGATTTTTTTCGCAATGTTTTAAATTTGAATTTAGGCCGCATGTCACACGGTGACATGCAAAAGGTGCATGTCACCTGGTGGTGGTAGGCAACTACCCTCATTTACGGCGGCGTAGGCGACTGGACGCCGCGTGGCCAGCCGCTGCCTCGTGGCCGCCTCGGTTTCCACGCGGGAGACCATTAAACGCCGACGACCAACCTTCCCGCGTCACGGTTAGCGACTATGACTATAAGGGCAAAACGCTAAACTCTCTCGTTCCATTCACTTTCTTCCTCTCTCCACCTAACAAACATTTGTTCGTCGCTCTCTCCTCCAGCAATGTCTTCAAAATTCAGGTCGTCGGCGGTCAAGTACGCGGAGAAAAAACGCCGGCTCGAAATTTCGAGAGACGCTTCCAGAAACCAAGTGGGCTCGCCGTCGCCGCCGCCGCCGCCGAAACGCGTCCGTGCTGTGCTCACCGGGTTAGTTTCCTTCGCCATGTACTTTCGTTTCTTTCGTCGCTCTCTCCTCCAGCAATTAATGTGTTCAAACTTCAGGTCGCCGGCGGTCAAGTACGCGGATAAAAAACGCCGGCTCGAAATTTCGAGAGACGGTTCCAGAAACCAAGTGGGCTCGCCGTCGCCGCCGCCGCCGCCGAAACGCGTCCGTGCTGTGCTCACCGGGTTAGTTTCCTTCGCCATGTACTTTCGTTTCTTCTTGCCCGGGCTCAAGCTCTTTAAGAGTCTCTATGGTTATACATCTTAAAGGGTTGGAAGTTCCAACGACGCCCCTACTGCACCAACTTCCACGACCAAGGAATCATCGTCGTCCGATGATTTCAACCCGGCCCTACCCCGGCGAAATGAGGTAGCACCAAGCACTGTGTAGTTATCTTCTTCTTCTTCTTCTTCTTCTTCTTCCTTTGCGCTTACTTGCTACCGATGATTTCGCCCTGAAGGAAGCGGCGCCGACTATCGACACCACTGTCGCCATCTTGATGGAAAAAAACGAGGAGCTCAGCTTAGAGTGTGATCGCCTCCGAGACGATTTGGCTGCCAAGAAGAAGAATTCGAAAACTCTTGTGGAGCTCATTTGCAGCCTTCGAAATGAGCGCGATATGTTGAAGAACGAGCTGATTAAGCAGAAAGCATCAGCGGAGAAAGCCAGCAGCATACTCAAGACTGTGTGCCTCGACAGAGACAAGTCTGATATAGAGTACAAAATCCTTCTTCAGGATAAAGTACAGCTCCAAAAGTTGAACCTTGAATATGCTGACATCGCCATCCTTGCCCTTCTCGAGAGGCAGAAGGCACAAGATAAGTTGATGCACCTGATGTTGGAGAGCTGCAGTGAAAGAGAAGAGACATTGAAAGAAGTGAGCAGTTTGGTGGGATACATGAGTGACGTCGGGCGAACTTCGCAGAATCCGCCCCGGCTGAGCTCAAATTCCAGCGGAACCAGCTTTCAGCAATGCATGTTAGGCGCACCTACAACTTCTACTCATTGATTAGAGGTCGCACGACATGGCATTTTCCCTCGAAATAGTAGTACTGTACTAATAGTTGTACTACTTAATATGTACCTTTTTGTAAAGTAATTTCTTACATGTATTAGAAACTACCCCTCTCGTTTCTGGATGCACCCGGGACATTGTCATCCGGCCCTCTTCTGGACAAACCCCCTCGGGAAGGGCGGTATATTTTGCACATTTCGCTACTAGTACTTCTAATTCCACCGCTTATTTTTCTAATCCGTTAAATCGTTAATTGGATGACCAACTGATGGAAGCTGCGATAGATTAGACCAACAAGTGGTGAATTGTGCAAAAGATATGTCCGTGTTTTATGCAAAAGAGTGATATGGGGATCTGGTGGAATCTTGAATTTCCTCTTCAGTGGTAGGCATGCTTCACTTATAGCTGGAGTACATTGCGGACCTGGTGCATTTCGTCAGTACCGATCAGCTATTTTTGCTTATCCGGGAAGAAAAGGTAGTACTAGCCTTTTCTGTGAGATGTCTTTTCAGTGCTACGGAGTTGTCTGTTCACTGCTTGCTTTGTCTGTCGGTGACTTTGCCAAGCTGACTTTGCCATGACTTTGGGTGACTGATATGTGGACCACAGTTGTAAGTGACTCAAAGTCACTGACTTTGGGGACTCGTGAATGCTTCGTATATTTCTGACGGTTTCTGAATTATGTACTCCGTACAACTTTTGTAATATTGGTCAAACTAGTTTTGACCAGGGTTTGTGTAGGGTGTTTTTTTTTGGTTGGTCCAAATGGTGTTGTGTGGTCCAAATGTGATGTATCATCACACCACCATGTGCCCCCCTCCCCCCACCCCACCCCTAGGTTTTGGTAATGCCATTCTGATACATGCTTCTTAGAAGGAGTACATTTTTTCCGTTAGGGCATGACAATTTTGAAAAATTCAAAAAAAAATGGGAAGACAGAATGGTAACATCATTTTCCATGTGATGATGCACCCCTGTGCCAAATTTTGGTTCATTTTAAGAATGTAAGGTGACAAATTACTCGAGGAAGCTAGTTGGAGTAGACGGGCATGATCGGATTGGCATAGGCGATTTATTTTTTGAAGGATGTTATTTTTCATAGACAATATCTGACACAAAAAATAAAATGTTAAGGTCTCATATTATTCTGAATGATTTTGAATTACTTATGACGTTTGGAAGTATTGGTATACATGAGTCCCACATGAAGTTAAATGGTCCAAAAAAAAGTTTCGTACACGTCTCCCAGAAAGTGGAAAGTCGAGTACATGCATGACTTCACGCGTCCACTACTGGATACAGGGAGTCGGAGGCTATAACATAATCGGCCTCATCATCTCTCGCGAGCTCGTCCTCTCCACTCCCCCAACTTGCCTCCCCCACACTGTGAAAACCCCCATCCACTCACCGCACCTCTGAGGCATCGACTTTCCCGTTTCCAACCACAACAGCATGAAGATAGGTATTGCATACGAGGCGGAGCAATAGGCGACCGCCCACGCAGAGGATGCCTCTACGGTAGTGGCCGTCGTGGTGGGTGAGGCTTCACCGGGCACCCAAGCCGCTCGTCTCCTCTGCTTGTCGGATTCTTCGACCTCGGTCGAAATGGGCATCCTGGCCGTCACGACGGGTGAGGCTTCACCGGGCACCCATGCCGCTCGTCTCCTCTGCTTGTCTGGTTCTTCGACCTCGGTCGAAACGGGCGTCCTGGCCGTCGAGCAGAAGGTGGATACCAACGTTGTTTATCCCGCCGAAGATGTGCACGGCGTTGCAGGCCACCACGGCGAGGTCTTCCTAGGCCCGATGCTGGACGCGAACCTCGACCCCTTCGACGATTTCGGCCCAAACGTTCAGTTCCAGGAGGATGTTGAGGGTGATGACGAGGAGGTACTTCTCTTTTACCGAAACTGTCCCAACCCTCTTTGTGTCATATTGCTGTTCACATGGTTTGCACGAGCCTGGTTCTTGATTGATTTGATATCCTACCTTGTTCTTGTAGATGTAATTGATTCTACGATTCGTAAGATCAGATTCTAGTTTAATTTCGACTAATCTGCCATGTAGTCATATAATCAATTTATGTGTTCATACTTAGTGGACTTGCAATTGTTGTGGCTAATGTTCATGGTTGTTCATAGGGTTTCTCATGATTTATTACGATTTCTTCTGCCATTTACTTGTTCTACACATTTAATTTTAGGGTTTCTAAGGTTTGATTATGTTAGTGGAGTATTTATTCGATCTGTCATAAAAAACCTGATTATGTAGTACTTAATAATTCATAGGAGTATTCTGATGACATGGACAACAACAAGGTGCGCAGGGACCGGAAAAGCCGCTATGTTCTCAAGCGGCTGAAGGGTGGTGAAATTCGTTTCTGCATGCGCGCGGGGAGCTATTTTGCCCATTATGTGGCAAATTTCTCTAGAAGGACATCCACAGCCTGATCCAACATGCGATGGGTGTAGGCCTAAGTACATAGGGGGAAACACCGCCCTGCAACCAAGGCCAAGTACGCATCATATGGCCTCTTCCTCCAGAATTACGTCTTGCCTAGCTTGCTCCACGTCAACGCCCCTGCTGCTGGCCCTCATGCTCCTGGTCATGTTTAAAGTTCATATGTGTAATCTTAATCCCTTTGGAAGTTCAGCATTAAACTCTACTAGTACAACCGTGGTGGTCTTGTGATGTAGTACTCTTTTGATGCATTTGTGATGTAGTAGTACTTTTTTTTGAAATGATATAGTACTATCTAAGAAAAGTACTCCCTCCGATTCACATTCATTTCACATCAAGAAATATGGATCAGAGCGAGGGAGTAAATTAAACATGGCATCTCGTGCATGAAGCTTGACATATCGATCAGGTTGGCTAGAATAGCAATACAATGTTGCTCATTAGGCAAATGCATGCCATGTACGATAGTATACATCCAGTAAAGAAGTCTATACTGACATAAAAAAACTACTTTGGGGATGAGAGTCAATTGGGGCATCTACAATATAGAAAATCTTGCTCGTAGATGATTTTGGCTAAGAGGGTTTTACTCACATTACACGTGCCACTTTCCTTGTCTGCAAAACAAGTTCCAATAAAGGGAGAGGAAAGAAGAGGGTATTGTGGGCGAGATTGAACACCTTTTTTATGTGTTAATCTGAGGCCTCGTTTAGATGAGGATTTCGACTTATGCCTAACAGCTCAACACATCCACAAATAACTCTGCTTGCGCACACCACCGTTCATTAAAAATAACAATATTAGCTCGCAAGATTAAGAACAAAGTGAATTTAAGTAACTTGGTAAGCTTTTCAAGCAATATATTCAGAGAAAGAGCACACATGTTCGGCTCAAAATAATCATAAGAGAAGAACAATAAATCTAAGACACCACATGGATTCATACCTTGAGTCGACGCTGGCTCGTAGAAGGGCGGCCGCGCCTCGAGGATGCCGGGGACGTCTCCACCTCGGTCTCACATGTGACTGCTTATCGGCGGGTGGTGCGCCGCGCCATGTAGAAGATCTATCAAGAGATGAGAGCCCGATGACGCTACCGACGCCTCAACCTTGATAGCACCGACTTGTTGCTCCGCACCGAGATGCGCCACGTGCAAGATTTAGCGGATGCACTAATTTTAGAGATATGTCATGATCATTGTAACAAATTTCAACGTGATGATGATTTGATCTTGTACTCGGCCTTGAACATAAGAACTAGTACAATCTCACCTTTTTTTATCATTATCCTTTGCGAGATTTAGCGGTTGCGCCAAATTCAGAGAAATATCATGATCATGGTAACACAATTTTCAATATAATGATGATTTGATGTTGCACTCGACCTTGAACATAAGTACTAGTACGGTCTCACAAATTTGTATCATTATACTTTGCAAGTTTTAGTGGATGCGCCCATTTTCAGAGGTAGATCATGATCATGGTAAGTTGGTAACAAATTTTCAACGTGATGATGATTTGATTTTGCACTCGGCCTTGAACAGAGGTACTAGTACGGTCTCACAATTTTTTATCATTATACTTGGACGGTGGCCAAATTCAAAATCTCATAGCGGCAAAACTTCCCGCCCACAAAATACAAAAATTTCACACGCTTCCAAATTCCCATTCTACCCCTGTGGAGATGGCAGCAAAGTCGGTTGGTGGGGGGGTCTGCCCGTCATTTTTTGGATCACCACCTCCCTAGCCCGGAAACCCTCCCAAAAAAAATTCATTTCCCTCAGACCACCCACCGGAACTTCCCAAGTCCCTCTCTCCCACCTCCACGACCACCGCACCGGAACATCCCCGCCGGACTTCCCTGGCCTACCCGAGGCCTCGCGATCCTCGTCATCCGGCTGCCTGCCGGAGCCGCTTCATCGACGCCGTCATCAACCGGACCGGATCATCCCCGCCGAACCTCGAAACCATATGCTCATCCAGCAGTCTACCGCAGTCGCTTCAGCTGCGGTATCGTCCACCCCGCCGGAGCCGCTTCGCCGGATCCGTCGTCCACCGCATCGGATCTTGCTCACCGACACCGCTGTGCATGAACCGGATCTGCTTCACCGGCGCAGTGCATGATCTAAACTCTTCTACTATCGCTTTTCTATTGCTTGCCTGCAAGTTCTTGTTTAATCTTGGGGGAACCTGTTTGTGCTAACGACGCGCCATTACGTTTTTGCAGATGAGATGAGTAACCATGAAGTGTAATGGCCGTCTCTCCAACCCCAAGTAGCACATGTAGCGTACTTCATCACCGGATCTATCAACCCCAGGAAGATCTGCTGTGACTCCCACAGAGTGCTTCTCCTAATGTAAGTCCCTTGTTTTAGCGCCATGTTCTGGGTTCAGTTTCTTGTTTGTCTGAAGCTCTTTTAGTTCATTCCTAGCTATGACCGTAACACGTTGCTATTTTCTACTTCATTGCTAACTTTAAGCGATTGAACATTTTGGTTTGCATTCCCTGCTCTGTAGATGTAGCCATCATAACTTCTATCTTGCTCAGTCGTTGTTACAAAAATTATAGGTATTATAGTAACATCCTGCTATTATTTAGTTCATGGCCAATTTTAAGTAATTGCACATGTTGGTTCGCATTCCCTGCTCTATAGCTTTTGGCATCGTAACTTCTATATTTGGTTTACATTCCCTGCTCTGTAGATCTAGCCATCATAACTTTATCTTGCTCAGTCGTTGTTATAAAAATTATGGCCTGCTACTATGTTGTTTGTGCCAATTTTTTACTCCATGAACATGTTGGCTTGCATTCCCTGTACTACAGATGATGCCATTGTTTTGTATCTAGTTCATTGTAAGCTAACAAAGTAAGGACTTAGTTTGGCATGCTATCACTCTGCTATCTAGCCTGTAGTACAAATAAACTTGTCATACTACTAGATAATAATTTTGCGTGCCATCTTGTTCTTCAAAAGCTGCATTATTGACTTGTTTCTCTGACTTGGCATGACGCTCACATATGGAAAGCTGAACATATTGGTTTGCATTCCCTCTTATACAAGTTCACAGGTGATCCCACTATATTCTGTATCTGGTCCATCCTAAGCTCCAGCATTAACTATCCTCTATGTGTTGCTCATTACAAGTTTATATCCCGAAACATCTTGATTTGCATCCCCTTCACTATAAGTTCAGGAGTATTATTTAGTTCACGGCCAAAATGAAGTAATTGCACTTGGCACATGTTGGTTCACATTCCCTCCTCTTTAGCTTTTGCCATCGTAACTTCTATTTTTGGTTTACATTCCCTGCTCTGTAGATGTAGCCATCATAACTTCATCTTGCTCAGTCGTTGTTACAAAATTTATAGCCTGCTACTATGTTGTTCATGCCAATTTTGTACTCCCTGAACATGTTGGTTTGCATGGGACTCGACAGTAGTAAGTCTGTTGTTTCATTCTAACATGCTCTGTTATATTGGTTGTTGGTATGCGGCATGCACTCTTTGTTTGCTTATTGTGCGCATTACAATGATCTTGTTATAACGACGAAATGATGAGCTCCAAATTCTTTGGCAAACAATATTGTAGTGTCTTTGCCTTTCCATTGTTGCTGTCTTAACTTGTAATGTCTTTGTTTCAGATATAGGTGCTGCATGGACAACTTAAAAGATTGCCGGATCGCTTCATTGTATTGCTAGGTTTAATTACCATTCAATTTCTCTGGGTTCTGTAATATATTTTTTCAATGCCTTGCAGCTGATGTAATATTTAGTTAGTTTTTATAGTTCTTTCGCGCATTTTTTCTTTGGTGCTTGTGGTAAGTGAGGCTATCCGACAGAAATCAATGCTGCGTAAATATTCTCAGTATCTAAATCACGAATTCCCATCCCTTAAACGGCCCAATTAATCGAAATCACATATGTGCCTGCCCGCAAAATCCTAAAGCGCATATTATGCCGGCATATAAACAGCAACTAAACGGGCTGGCCCACTTACTTCTTGGGCCAGCCCATGTGAGTTACGGTGGACCCCACACTCTAATTGGCTGGCCCACTTGCTTTAAGGTGGACCCCACCCACTACTGGGCCGGCCCACTAATTAGTTGGGCCAGCCCATTTGCTTTTGTGGTGGACCCCACATACTAAACGGGCCGGCCCTTCAAGAGGAAAGTGGGACCCACCTGTGTTTTGGCCCGGCCCACTATCTTGTTGGGCCGGCCCACTTGCTATATGGTGGACCCCACATACTAATGGGCGGCCTTTTAACGGAAAGTGGGGCCCACGTGCTTTTGGCCCGGCCCACCATCTTGTTGGGCCACCCACTTGCTATATGGTGGTCCCACATGGTAAATGGGCCGGCCCTTTAATAGGAAGGTGGGACCCACGTGTTTTTGGCCCGCCACTATCTTGTTGGGCCGGCCCACTTTCTTTATGGTGGACCCCACATAACAAATGGCCCGGCCCATTAACAGGAATGTGGGACCCACATGTGTTTTTGGCCCGGCCCACTATCTTGTTGGGGCCCACTTGCTATATTGTGGACCCCACATACTAAATGGGCCGCCCTTTAACAGAAGGTGGGACCCACCTGTGTTTTGGCCCGGCCCACTATCTTGTTGGGCCGGCCCACTTGCTATATGGTGGACCCCACATACTAAATGGGCCGGCCCTTTAACAGGATAGTGGGACCCACCATGTGTTTTTGGCCCGGCCCACTAGCTTGTTGGGCCGGCCCACTTGCTATATGGTGGACCCCACACACTAAATGGGCCGGCCTTTTAACAGGATAGTGGGACCCACCTGTGTTTTTGGCCCGGCCCACTTGCTTCTTGGGCCGGCCCGGTTGCTGTAAGGAGGACCCCACTTGTTAAATGGGCCGGCCCATTTAACTTTTGACCAGTCAACATTAGAGGTTAGGCCCGGCCCACGTAACTAATGGACCAGCCCAGCTATATAGTTGACCGGTCAAACTATGTCATCTGGCCCGGCCCGCTTAAGACGTGGCAGGCCTCGTGTGGGCCTACCATCTACCACGGGGTTTCAGCGGTTAACGCCGTTAACTGCCAGTTAACGGCGTCTGCCACGTGTCAGTTTGCATGACGTCAGCAGTCAACGGGCTCCCGGAAACACTTCCGCAACGGTCCGATTTTCCGTGGCGGAAGGGCGCCCAAGCGCGACGGACCGAAAAAATCGTCGTTGGACTTTGCCTGACGCAGTTTCGACAACAGAACCCATATCGTCGGGTTAGGCCCATAGGCGACGAAAAATGCCCCTTAGTTGACGATTTTGGGACGTTGTCTATCAGAACTTTTCTTGTAGTGTATGTGGCAAATTTCTCTAGAAGGACATCCACAGCCTGATCCAACATGCGATGGGTGTAGGCCTAAGTACATAGGGGGAAACACCGCCCTGCAACCAAGGCCAAGTACGCATCATATGGCCTCTTCCTCCAGAATTACGTCTTGCCTAGCTTGCTCCACGTCAACGCCCCTGCTGCTGGCCCTCATGCTCCTGGTCATGTTTAAAGTTCATATGTGTAATCTTAATCCCTTTGGAAGTTCAGCATTAAACTCTACTAGTACAACCGTGGTGGTCTTGTGATGTAGTACTCTTTTGATGCATTTGTGATGTAGTAGTACTTTTTTTTGAAATGATATAGTACTATCTAAGAAAAGTACTCCCTCCGATTCACATTCATTTCACATCAAGAAATATGGATCAGAGCGAGGGAGTAAATTAAACATGGCATCTCGTGCATGAAGCTTGACATATCGATCAGGTTGGCTAGAATAGCAATACAATGTTGCTCATTAGGCAAATGCATGCCATGTACGATAGTATACATCCAGTAAAGAAGTCTATACTGACATAAAAAAACTACTTTGGGGATGAGAGTCAATTGGGGCATCTACAATATAGAAAATCTTGCTCGTAGATGATTTTGGCTAAGAGGGTTTTACTCACATTACACGTGCCACTTTCCTTGTCTGCAAAACAAGTTCCAATAAAGGGAGAGGAAAGAAGAGGGTATTGTGGGCGAGATTGAACACCTTTTTTATGTGTTAATCTGAGGCCTCGTTTAGATGAGGATTTCGACTTATGCCTAACAGCTCAACACATCCACAAATAACTCTGCTTGCGCACACCACCGTTCATTAAAAATAACAATATTAGCTCGCAAGATTAAGAACAAAGTGAATTTAAGTAACTTGGTAAGCTTTTCAAGCAATATATTCAGAGAAAGAGCACACATGTTCGGCTCAAAATAATCATAAGAGAAGAACAATAAATCTAAGACACCACATGGATTCATACCTTGAGTCGACGCTGGCTCGTAGAAGGGCGGCCGCGCCTCGAGGATGCCGGGGACGTCTCCACCTCGGTCTCACATGTGACTGCTTATCGGCGGGTGGTGCGCCGCGCCATGTAGAAGATCTATCAAGAGATGAGAGCCCGATGACGCTACCGACGCCTCAACCTTGATAGCACCGACTTGTTGCTCCGCACCGAGATGCGCCACGTGCAAGATTTAGCGGATGCACTAATTTTAGAGATATGTCATGATCATTGTAACAAATTTCAACGTGATGATGATTTGATCTTGTACTCGGCCTTGAACATAAGAACTAGTACAATCTCACCTTTTTTTATCATTATCCTTTGCGAGATTTAGCGGTTGCGCCAAATTCAGAGAAATATCATGATCATGGTAACACAATTTTCAATATAATGATGATTTGATGTTGCACTCGACCTTGAACATAAGTACTAGTACGGTCTCACAAATTTGTATCATTATACTTTGCAAGTTTTAGTGGATGCGCCCATTTTCAGAGGTAGATCATGATCATGGTAAGTTGGTAACAAATTTTCAACGTGATGATGATTTGATTTTGCACTCGGCCTTGAACAGAGGTACTAGTACGGTCTCACAATTTTTTATCATTATACTTGGACGGTGGCCAAATTCAAAATCTCATAGCGGCAAAACTTCCCGCCCACAAAATACAAAAATTTCACACGCTTCCAAATTCCCATTCTACCCCTGTGGAGATGGCAGCAAAGTCGGTTGGTGGGGGGGTCTGCCCGTCATTTTTTGGATCACCACCTCCCTAGCCCGGAAACCCTCCCAAAAAAATTCATTTCCCTCAGACCACCCACCGGAACTTCCCAAGTCCCTCTCTCCCACCTCCACGACCACCGCACCGGAACATCCCCGCCGGACTTCCCTGGCCTACCCGAGGCCTCGCGATCCTCGTCATCCGGCTGCCTGCCGGAGCCGCTTCATCGACGCCGTCATCAACCGGACCGGATCATCCCCGCCGAACCTCGAAACCATATGCTCATCCAGCAGTCTACCGCAGTCGCTTCAGCTGCGGTATCGTCCACCCCGCCGGAGCCGCTTCGCCGGATCCGTCGTCCACCGCATCGGATCTTGCTCACCGACACCGCTGTGCATGAACCGGATCTGCTTCACCGGCGCAGCATGATCTAAACTCTTCTACTGTCGCTTTTCTATTGCTTGCCTGCAAGTTCTTGTTTAATCTTGGGGGAACCTGTTTGTGCTAACGACGCGCCGTTACGTTTTTGCAGATGAGATGAGTAACCATGAAGTGTAATGGCCGTCTCTCCAACCCCAAGTAGCACATGTAGCGTACTTCATCACCGGATCTATCAACCCCAGGAAGATCTGCTGTGACTCCCACAGAGTGCTTCTCCTAATGTAAGTCCCTTGTTTTAGCGCCATGTTCTGGGTTCAGATTCTTGTTTGTCTGAAGCTCTTTTAGTTCATTCCTAGCTATGACCGTAACACGTTGCTATTTTCTACTTCATTGCTAACTTTAAGCGATTGAACATTTTGGTTTGCATTCCCTGCTCTGTAGATGTAGCCATCATAACTTCTATCTTGCTCAGTCGTTGTTACAAAAATTATAGGTATTATAGTAACATCCTGCTATTATTTAGTTCATGGCCAATTTTAAGTAATTGCACATGTTGGTTCGCATTCCCTGCTCTATAGCTTTTGGCATCGTAACTTCTATATTTGGTTTACATTCCCTGCTCTGTAGATCTAGCCATCATAACTTTATCTTGCTCAGTCGTTGTTACAAAAATTATGGCCTGCTACTATGTTGTTTGTGCCAATTTTTTACTCCATGAACATGTTGGCTTGCATTCCCTGTACTACAGGTGATGCCATTGTTTTGTATCTAGTTCATTGTAAGCTAACAAAGTAAGGACTTAGTTTGGCATGCTATCACTCTGCTATCTAGCCTGTAGTACAAATAAACTTGTCATACTACTAGATAATAATTTTGCGTGCCATCTTGTTCTTCAAAAGCTGCATTATTGACTTGTTTCTCTGACTTGGCATGACGCTCACATATGGAAAGCTGAACATATTGGTTTGCATTCCCTCTTATACAAGTTCACAGGTGATCCCACTATATTCTGTATCTGGTCCATCCTAAGCTCCAGCATTAACTATCCTCTATGTGTTGCTCATTACAAGTTTATATCCCGAAACATCTTGATTTGCATCCCCTTCACTATAAGTTCAGGAGTATTATTTAGTTCACGGCCAAAATGAAGTAATTGCACTTGGCACATGTTGGTTCACATTCCCTCCTCTTTAGCTTTTGCCATCGTAACTTCTATTTTTGGTTTACATTCCCTGCTCTGTAGATGTAGCCATCATAACTTCATCTTGCTCAGTCGTTGTTACAAAATTTATAGCCTGCTACTATGTTGTTCATGCCAATTTTGTACTCCCTGAACATGTTGGTTTGCATGGGACTCGACAGTAGTAAGTCTGTTGTTTCATTCTAACATGCTCTGTTATATTGGCTGTTGGTATGCGGCATGCACTCTTTGTTTGCTTATTGTGCGCATTACAATGATCTTGTTATAACGACGAAATGATGAGTTCCAAATTCTTTGGCAAACAATATTGTAGTGTCTTTGCCTTTCCATTGTTGCTGTCTTAACTTGTAATGTCTTTGTTTCAGATATAGGTGCTGCATGGACAACTTAAAAGATTGCCGGATCGCTTCATTGTATTGCTAGGTTTAATTACCATTCAATTTCTCTGGGTTCTGTAATATTTTTTCAATGCCTTGCAGCTGATGTAATATTTAGTTAGTTTTTATAGTTCTTTCGCGCATTTTTTCTTTGGTGCTTGTGGTAAGTGAGGCTATCCGACAGAAATCAATGCTGCGTAAATATTCTCAGTATCTAAATCACGAATTCCCATCCCTTAAACGGCCCAATTAATTGAAATCACATATGTGCCTGCCCGCAAAATCCTAAAGCGCATATTATGCCGGCATATAAACAACTAAACGGGCTGGCCCACTTACTTCTTGGGCCAGCCCATGTGAGTTACGGTGGACCCCACACTCTAATTGGGTTGGCCCACTTGCTTTAAGGTGGACCCCACCCACTCTGGGCCGGCCCACTAATTAGTTGGGCCAGCCCATTTCTTTGTGGTGGACCCCACATACTAAACGGGCCCTTCAAGAGGAAAGTGGGACCCACGTTTTTTGGGCCCACTATCTTGTTGGGCCGGCCCACTTGCAATATGGTGGACCCCACATACTAATTGGGCCGCCCTTCGGAAAGTGGGGCCACGTGCTTTTGGGACTATCTTGTTGGGCCAGCCCACTTGCTATATGGTGGTCCCACATGGTAAATGGGCCGGCCCTTTATAAGGAAGGTGGGACCCACTGTGTTTTTGGCCCGGCCACTATCTTGTTGGGCTGCCCTTTCTATATGGTGGACCCCACATAACAAATGGCCCGGCCCATTAACAGAATGTGGGACCCACATGTGTTTTTGCCCACTATCTTGGTGGGCCAGCCCACTTGTTATATTGTGGACCCCACATACTAAATGGGCCGGCCCTTTAACAGGAAGGTGGGACCCACCTGTGTTTTTGGCCCGGCCCACTATCTTGTTGGGCCGGCCCACTTGCTATATGGTGGACCCCACATACTAAATGGGCCAGCCCTTTAACAGGATAGTGGGACCCACCATGTGTTTTTGGCCCGGCCCACTAGCTTGTTGGGCCGGCCCACTTGCTATATGGTGGACCCCACACACTAAATGGGCCGGCCTTTAACAGGATAGTGGGACCCACCTGTGTTTTTGGCCCGGCCCACTTGCTTCTTGGGCCGGCCCAGTTCTGTAAGGGGGACCCCACATGTTAAATGGGCCGGCCCATTTAACTTTTGACCAGTCAACATTAGAGGTTAGGCCCGGCCCACGTAACTAATGGACCAGCCCAGCTATATAGTTGACCGGTCAAACTATGTCATCTGGCCCGGCCCGCTTAAGACGTGGCAGGCCTCGTGTGGGCCTACCATCTACCACGGGGTTTCAGCCGGTTAACGCCGTTAACTGGCAGTTAACGGCGTCTGCCACGTGTCAGTTTGCATGACGTCAGCAGTCAACGGGCTCCCGAAAACCCACGGTCCGATTTTCCGAGGGGCGCCCAAGCGCGACGGACCGAAAAAATCGTCGTTGGACTTTGCCTGACGCAGTTTCGACAACAGAACCCATATCGTCGGGTTAGGCCCATAGGCGACGAAAAATGCCCCTTAGTTGACGATTTTGGGACGTTGTCTATCAGAACTTTTCTTGTAGTGCTTGTTGTTCAAAACTCAATACTAGATATTATCTAGACCTTAGAGAGACCAAATATGCAAATCAAATTTTAGCAAGCTCTATGTATTTCTTCATTAATGGGTGCAAAGTATATGATGCAAGAGCTTAAATATGAGCACAACAATTGCCAAGTATCACATTATCCAAGACATTTTAGAATTACTACATGTAGCATTTTCCAATTCCAACCATATAACAATTTAACGAAGAAGAAACTTCGCCTTGAACATTATGAGTAAAGCCTAAGGACATATTTGTCCATATGCAACAGCGGAGCGTGTCTCTCTCCCACAAAGTGAATGCTAGGATCCATTTTATTCAAACAAAAACAAAAACAAAAACAAACCGACGCTCCAAGCAAAGAACACAAGATGTGACTGAATAAAAATATAGTTTCAGGGGAGGAACCTGATGATGTTGTCGATGAAGAAGGCATCCCCAAGCTTAGACGCTTGAGTCTTCTTAGAATATGCAGGGGTGAACCACGGGGGCATCCCCAAGCTTAGAGCTTTCACTCCTCTTGATCATAGTATATCATACTCCTCTCTTGACCCTTGAAAACTTCCTTCACACCAAACTTCAAGCAAACTCATTAGAGGGTTAGTGCACAATTAATAATTCACATGTTCAGAGGTGGCACAATCATTCTTTACACTTCTGGACATTGCATAAAGCTACTGGACATTAATGGATCAAAGAAATTCATCCAACATAGCAAAAGAGGTAATGCGAAATAAAAGGCAGAATCTGTCAAAACAGAACAGTTCGTAAAGACGAATTTTAAAATGGCACCAGACTTGCTCAAATGGAAAAACTCAAAACTAATGAAAGTTGCGTACATATCTTAGGATCACGCTCGTAAATTGGAAGATTTTTTCGAATTTTCTACAGAGACTTAGGCCCAGATTCGTGACAGACAGCAATGTTGTTTCTGCGCAGCGATCCCAAATATAACATCAACTTTAACATAGAAACTTTACTTGGCACAAAAACATGATAAGGAGAGGTTGCTACAGTAGTAAACAACTTCCAAGACTCAAATATAAAACAAAGTACTGTAGTAAAAACATGGGTTGTCTCCCATAAGCGCTTTTCTTTAACGCCTTTCGGCTAGGCAGCAAAGTGCAAATCAAGTAATATCAAGAGTAGAAGCATCAACATCATAACTTGTTCTAATAATAGAATCAAAAGGCAACTTCATTCTCTTTCTAGGGAAGTGTTCCATACCTTTCTTGAGAGGAAATTGATATTTAATATTACCTTCCCTCATATCAATAACAGCACCAACGGTTCGAAGAAAAGGTCTTCCCAATACAATAGGACAAGATGCATTGCATTCGATATCCAAGACAACAAAATCAACGGGGACAAGGTTATTGTTAACCGTAATGCGCACATTATCAATCCTCCCCAAAGGTTTCTTTTTAACATTATCGGCAAGATTAACATCCAAATAACAATTCTTCAATGGTGGCAAGTCAAGCATATCATAAATCTTTTTAGGCATAACAGAAATACTTGCACCAAGATCACATAAAGCATTACATTCAAAGTCATTGAATTTCATTTTAATGATGGGCTCCCAACCATCTTCTAACTTTCTAGGAATAGAAGTTTCAAGTTTTAGTTTCTCTTCTCTAGCTTTTATGAGAGCATTTGTAATATGTTTTGTAAAGGCCAAATTTATAGCACTAGCATTGGGACTTCTAGCAAGTTTTTGTAAGAACTTTATAACTTCAGAGATGTGGCAATCATCAAAATCTAAATCATTATGAGCTACAGCAATGGGATCATTGTCCCCAAGATTGGAAAAAATTTCAGCAGTTTTATCACAAGCAGTTTCAGCAGTTTTAGCAATTTCAGGCAGTTTTGTACGCTTTGCACTAGGAGTAGAAACATTGCCAACACCAATTATTTTACCATTGATAGTAGGAGGTGCAGCAACATGTGAATCATTATCATTACTAATGGTGGTAATAGTCCAAACTTTAGCTACATTATTCTCTTTAGCTAGTTTTTCATTTTCTTCTCTATCCCACCTAGCACGCAATTCAGCCATTAATCTTATATTCTCATTAATTCTAACTTGGATGGCATTTGCTGTAGTAGTAATCTTATTATCAATATCATTATTAGGCATAACTTTCAATTTTAATAGATCAACATCAGAGGCAAGTCTATCAACTCTAGAAGCAAGAATATCAATTTTATCAAGCTTTTCCTCAACAGATTTGTTAAAAGCAGTTTGTGTACTAATAAATTCTTTAAGCATAGCTTCAAGACCAGAGGGTACACTCCTATTATTGTTGTAAGAATTTCCATAAGAATTACCATAACCATTACCATTAGCAGAAGGATATGGCCTATAGTTATTACCAGAGTTGTTCCTATAAGCATTGTTGTTGAAATTATTATTTTTAATGAAATTCACATCAACATTTTCTTCTTGAGCAACCAATGAAGCTAAAGGAACATTATTTGGATCTACATTAGATCTACCATTCACAAGCATAGACATAATCACATCAATCTTATCACTCAAGGAAGAGGTTTCTTCAACAGAATTTACCTTCTTACCTTGTGGAGCTCTTTCCGTGTGCCATTCAGAGTAATTTATCATCATATCATCAAGAAGCTTTGTAGCCGCCCCCAAAGTGATGGACATAAAGGTACCTCCAGCAGCTGAATCCAATAAATTCCGCGAAGAAAAATTTAGTCCTGCATAGAAGGTTTGGATGATCATCCAAGTAGTCAGTCCATGGGTTGGGCAATTCTTTACCAAAGTTTTCATTCTCTCCCATGCTTGAGCAACATGTTCAGTATCTAATTGCTTAAAATTCATTATGCTACTTCTCAAAGATATAATTTTAGCGGGAGGATAATATCTACCAATAAAAGCATCCTTACATTTAGTCCATGAATCAATACTATTCTTAGGCAAAGATAGCAACCAATCTTTAGCTCTTCCTCTTAATGAGAAAGGAAACAATTTCAATTTAATAATATCACCATCTACATCCTTATATTTTTGCATTTCACATAGTTCAACAAAATTATTAAGATGGGCAGCAGCATCATCAGAACTAACACCAGAAAATTGATCTCTCATGACAAGATTTAGTAAAGCAGGTTTAATTTCAAAGAATTCTGCTGTAGTAGCAGGTGGAGCAATAGGTGTGCATAGGAAATCATTATTATTAGTGGTTGTGAAGTCACACAACTTAGTATTTTCAGGGGTATTCATTTTAGCAACAGTAAATAAAGCAAACTAGATAAAGTAAATGCAAGTAACTAATTTTTTTGTGTTTTTGATATAGAGAGCAAGACAAAATAAAGTAAAACTAGCAACTAATTTTTTTGTGTTTTGTTTAGGTGCAGCAAACAAAGTAGTAAATAAAATAAAGCAAGACAAAAACAAAGTAAAGAGATTGAGAAGTGGAGACTCCCCTTGCAGCTGTGAGATCTCCCAACGCGCAAAACAGTTGATGGCGTGAAGTTGACGTGAGTTAGAAATCTCCGGTGCAACTTTTCTTCAGGTCCTGCAACGGCCTGAAAAGCTTGATGCGTGTAGATGTACACGTCCGTTGGGAACCCCAAGAGGAAGGTATGATGCGCACAGGCAAGTTCCCTCGAAAAAACAAGGTTTATCGAACCAGGAGGAGCCAAGAAGCACGTTGAAGGTTGATGGTGGCGAAATGTGCGGCGCAACACCAGGGATTCCGGCACCAACGTGGAACCGCACAACACAACCAAAGTACTTTGCAACGAAATGAGGGTTGTCAATCTCACCGGCTTGCTGTAACAAAGGATAAACCGTATTGTGTGGAAGATGATTGTTTGCAAGAAAACAGTAAAACAAGTATTGCAGTAGATTGTATGCGATGTAAAGAATAGGACCGGGGTCCACAGTTCACTGGAGGTGTCTCTCCCATAAGATAAAAGCATGTTGGGTGAACAAATTACAGTCGGGCAATTGACAAATAGAAAAGGGCATAACAATGCATATACATGATATGATAAATATAGTGAGATTTAATTCATTACGACAAAGTACATAGACCGCCATCCAACCGCATCTATGCCTAAAAAGTCCACCTTCAGTTATCATCCGAACCCCTTCGTATTAAGTTGCAAAGCAACAGACAATTGCATTAAGTATGGTGCGTAATGTAATCGACAACTACATCCTTAGACATAGAATCAATGTTTTATCCCTAGTGGCAACAGCACATCACAACCTTAGAACTTTCTGTCACTGTCCCAGTATCAATGAAGGCATGAACCCACTATCGAGCATAAATACTCCCTCTTGGAGTTAAGAGTAAAAACTTGGCCAGAGCCTCTACTAATAACGGAGAGCATGCAAGATCATAAACAACACATAAACAATAGATTGATAATCACCATAACATAGTATTCTCTATCCATCGGATCCCGACAAACACAACATATAGAATTACAGATAGATGATCTTGATCATGTTAGGCAGCTCACAAGATCCAACAATGAAGCACATGAGGAGAAGACG
This sequence comes from Lolium multiflorum, assembly GCA_030979885.1. Classification (NCBI taxonomy): domain Eukaryota; kingdom Viridiplantae; phylum Streptophyta; class Magnoliopsida; order Poales; family Poaceae; genus Lolium; species Lolium multiflorum. Next base: position 227,339 of record JAUUTY010000123.1, read on the forward strand.
ACCATCTAGCTACTGCTATGGACCCATAGTCCAGGGGTGAACTACTCACTCATCACTCCGAGAGGCGATCATGGCGATGAAGAGTCCTCCGGAGATGAATCCCCTCTCCGGCAGGGGTGGAGGCGATCTCCAATCCCCGAGATGGGATTCGCGGAGGCGGCGTCTCGCAAGGTTTTCCGTATCGTGGCTCTTGCAGGGGGTTTCGCGACGGAGGCTTTAAGTAGGCGGAAGGGCAAGTCAGGGGGCCACACGAGGCCCACATGACGTGGCCGCGCGGCAAGACCTAGGCCGCGCCTGTTGTGGCGGTGCCTCGTGGCCCCACTTCCTTTACTCTTCGGTCTTCTAGAAGCTTGCAAAAATAGGACCCCGGCGTTGATTTCGTCCAATTTCGAGAATATTTCTTACTAGGATTTCTGAAACCAAAAAGCAGAAAAATCGGCTCTTCGGCATCTTGTTAATAGGTTAGTTCCGAAAATGCGTAAATACGACATATAATGTGCATAAAACATGTAGATATCATCAATAATGTAGCATGGAACATAAGAAATTATCGATACGTTGGAGACGTATCAACTGTTCTACTGCATGTTTACTTTCAAATATTACTACATCACGCACGCAAGCTATTTTCTGGCGCCGTACTACTGCTCATATTCATTCATACCACTTGTATTTCGCTATCTCTTCGCCGAACTAGTGCACCTATTAGGGGTGTTGGGGACACAAGAGACTTCTTGCTTTGTGGTTGCAGGGTTGCTTGAGAGGGATATCTTTGACCTCTTCCTCCCTGAGTTCGATAAACCTTGGGTGATCCACTTAAGGGAAAACTTGCTGCTGTTCTACAAACCTCTGCTCTTGGAGGCCCAACACTGTCTACAGGAAAAGAAGCGTGAGTAGACATCAGTATATACCACCTTATCATAGTTACAAAAGGGGGCCATCAAATGTTTTTCATCCCTAGATACTGCCAGAATTTACATCATCATCATCATCATCATCACCAGCTCCATGCATGCATCTCTGAACCACCCCCTCAAGAGCACCACTACACCTTTGAGTGATACTTGCCAAGGTAGTTCCTCAGCCAGAGGACGCAGTGTGGCTCGATCGTGCCGACGAAGCTGGAACCCTGGGCCTTGTGGTCGACGAGGTGGCTCAGGGCGGCCATGAGATCATCCTCGGCGAATACAAGCATGTCCATGACCGCATTGTACAGGTCAGGGTGCATGTCTGTGGGCTTGTTGTCCCTAATGGCCTGTGCGACGTCCTTCGGAGCAACAGTCATGTTGGTGAAGGCCACCAGCTCGTCGTCGGCGAAGTCGCCTCTCTTCCTCTTGTCGGCGGTCACCTTCTCAGTCGCATTGGCAGCCTTCTCAGCATCAAGGTTGACCATGTCGAACTCTTGGGTTTCAGCATCCTCAGGTGCAGGATTTGCTGCAGCCGAGCCTAGGGGCTCACTGGATCCCATGGCGTACTTGCCCCGGTGGCGAGGCCGAAGGAGAAGATGGTATGCATCTCGTCGTAGTTGGCAATGGGCACATTCAGCAACTCTGCGTCCTTTGGGTGATCCTACGATACGAATGGATAATGATGTTAGTTCTCCTAGTGGCTGATCAAAAGAGTTAGTAATGAGGTGGACTGAGTTAGTGAGGTGCTCACCGGGACGTGCCCACAGTAGCGCTCACCCTCAAGGATGATACATTTGGTATCCTCGCACCACTGAGCCCCGCTTAGATCGCGGAGCCTGCTAATGGTGAACCACCTCTGCCTCCACTTCCTTGTACACCTGAGTGGAGCACACGGAGACACCACAATGGTCAAAAAGGCCCTTCACCACAACATTCAAATGGAGTTCCTTGAATCCTTTGTCGGTTCTCACTCCGCTCTAGATCAAGCCGCACATCTTCTTCAACACGAAGCTGGACATGAATGGAAGCCATTTCATGGTGGCAGTCCCTTTCTTCCCGGTCTTCAAGGCCATCTTTGCTTCCCTGTGATTCTTGTTCTTCTTTGTGGTGGTCAACCTAGCCGCGTCCTCTGCCGCTACCTGAGCCACCAGGTCAGACACAGGCAGAGGGGTGACCGCCACCTTGGAGTCATAGACGGGTTGTGAATCGGGAGCTTGCAAAGGGATCTGAGAGTCCCCAACGTAGACAAGCGCCTAGCTAAAGTCATCATAGAAGGAGTCCTACACACACGGTAGTACATATAACTTGAATCTACTTGGAAGCAAAGATATGTGAATAGCACAAACCATACCAACAATCAGACAAGCAGTTTATTGCAACGGTGAATAGCACAAACCCTTGCAAGATCATGGAAGGTGAGCACATTTGCGACAAAGTAGCAACCGAAAATGTCGAACCATAGCAAGATCATGATAGCTCACCACAATCTGAACTAACCCCTGCTATAAGACCAAACCCTAGACAAGATCTAACTACTCCTAACGTAGATCTAAACATTATCGTGGTACCGGGATAAGGGATGCCTTACAGTCATCGCCGGAGGTGAACATGCGCTGGACCAGGAAGTAGATGAAGAAGCCCAGATGTACTCGCCGCCGCCGCTGCAACCGTCGGTGACCGGAGATGCGTGCGCCTCTTACCTACTTGCCGACGGGAGGAGGAGCTCGAAATTTGGGGGGAGAGTGGAGGAAGGGGTAGAAATACGCCATGGGGCGCGGCGGGAGGTGACAGAATCCTTTCCGCCTCCCTTTTCATTTTTCGCCGATGCGCGCCGCAGCTCTCGCCATCTCCGTTCTCGTCTTCACGCGTGCGCCGAAGATTCCCTTTTGCATCAACCGGCATGGAGATTTGCCTGCACCGCTGGAAACTGCCGAACCGGGCGTTCCTCCAGGGCGTGGCCCGACGCTGCTTTGAAAAGCGGTTCGTGCAAGAACGCGGCTCGCCCCAGGCAATGAATCAAACCGAAAATTAATGACCCGATGCGAGCCAAGGGGCATGCAGCCTACCAAACACGCCCTATATGAAATAATCAAACAAGTGGGGTATCAACATAAAAAAAGGAGGCATGGTGCTCCACCTCGTGTGTGCGTGGTTCCATCAATAATGTGTACCGTACCACCGTAGATTACAGTCTGTACGGAACTTGCTCAAAACTAATGGAGAATTGGAGAGGGCTGCGAGTGCGGAACACGTCGTCCAACCAGACTGAATGAGACGAGAGAAAAGCACCCTTGCCCTGCTGAGCGCTGCAGGGGGGCGTGATCGTGATGACTTGCATCCATGCCTCATCTTCCCGTCTCCCGTTCCGCCTGTTAGAAAACAAATTCCAGAACCAGAGCTGTTACCCAGCCCACGGATGATATCTCTCTATATAACACGCATTTGGCTCAGCTCAACCCACCTCTCACACCACACCATTCCCCTAACACACCTCTTCACAATGTCGAGGGAGATACACCACATCGCCCACAGGAAGCACCCCTTGGTGCTCCGCGACACCGGCAGCAGCTTCCGCTGCGACGGCTGCGGCTGCCTCGGCGTAGGCTCCCACTACCGCTGCGACCTCTGCGACTTCGACATGCACGAGTTCTGCGCGACCTGCCCGCCGGCCTCGACCTTCGCCTTCCATGGCCAGCACCCTCTCACCTTCGACCGAGCCGGGTTCCTGGATGGCTCGGTTACATGCAGCATGTGCGAGGAGCCCATCAAGGGCATGAACTACAGCTGCTGGGGGTGCGACGTCTGCGTGCACCCTATCTGCTCTCAGCTGCCACCCACGGCCGTGTCGCCCATGCACATGGCGCACACCTTCGTGCTCGCCGTGGGCGCGCCGGTCGAATGCACGCTCTGTCGCACCAGCTGCCATGGGCGCTACCAGTGCCTTCCCTGCAACATCAACTTGCACCCCAAGTGCTTGTTCGGGACTGTCCCGACGCCCGTGACTGTCCCGACGCCGGTTTACATCCCAAACGACGTCGATGCCCTCGACAAAATCGTCAGACGTGTGACACTCCTCAATTTAATTTGATTGTTCAAGAAGTGATATTGCCTGCCCAACACTCTAATGTCGTTACCTTGCCTGTCTTGTCTTTTCGGTCACCTACATGATTGTTGTAGCCTTATTACACTATATGTATGTCTTTGATTTTCCTTGTTGTATTAATAATAGAGTCATGCAAGGGAACCTCTCAATTCATGCATTTTTGTATGTCTACTTGTGTGCAAGGCCTAGTCAGCTTCTGATCAAAAGTGTCATGCTATCAAAACTCCCTGGTTTCCCCGTGATGCTTGTTAGTTCATCTGTATGTAAAAGCTTCCAGGATGTTGTTTTGATCTCAACAATCAAAGGCTTGTATTGTTTTGGCTCCAATGCCAACATCACATGATACTTACATTGAGGTCGGATGTCAATGTTTCTGTTTCTTCTTTTTTTTTTTGGCGGGGAAGTAAGATGATATTAGAACTTTGAACTTACAGAAAGGTCCAGAACAAAATGAAAAATTACAACCAGATCCATCTAGACCCCGACATTGCCGACGACGAGGACGAGCCGGCGGTGCACCGCTGCCACTGCTCCACTTAACGCCTTGGATTGACGGAGCAGCCCCTCCACAGCCGGGAAGTCACCAGTCACCGGTCCCAGAGAACCTACACCCAGCGCCATCGAATCCGTCGTGAAGTTTACCACCATGTCCACCTTCTTCTTCAACCTTCGGATCTGCCAACTACCCAGATCCGGCGAGGACTTACCGAGCTTGACGAATCCGAGGACCACCGAGCACGAAGACAACGAGCGCAAGACGGCGGAGCTCCGAGGAACAACGCCGCCAAAGGGGAAGAGCGACATCAATGTTTCTGTTTCAAAGGTAAATTTGTTGAATTGCATGTGTACGAGAGTACAATCATTACATGTTTAAAAGTAATGTTCTCCATACAACATGGAATATATTTGAATACTTGTATATCAGTTATTAACAATACAAAGGGAAATTAAATATTATGTAAAATGATCACGCTAGCATAGAAGTTCCAAAAGAAACATGGAAAATGGCCTGAAAAATGAACTCCACAACCACAACATCGCGGTAATCTTGATAGTAAGCAAATAACATGTTGCGAATATGAAAAAGATACAAGTGGCATGCATAATCTCAGTCACAAATGACAACAGCATACTAAGAAGCCTCATGCATAGTTCTCATCATAAATTAGAGTCTCATACGCAATACTGCAATATAGCAAGTTCCTAGGATAGCAAACACAAATGACATGTTCTCAAAATAGTAACTAGGATTGCAAGTTCCTAACTATCACATAACAACAAGTATTTGTGGCACAAATCAAAAACCATTCTTCCCATTCAACATCAATAGTAGCCATTCCTCCATGAAGGACAAGGTAAGCTCCATTAGTGCTTGGAATAAATCCAAATTAGGTATCATATCAAGTGCAAAAAGTAGTGACCTAGGGAATTGGTAATGGCTCAGTTGGCTTCAAAGTATCACTGAATTATGTCTTCATATATCCGGTGCGCCACGTCTTTGAGTGTCATATCAACCAATTCGAGAGAGCCTTCATTGTCTTGTGGTGTTGGATCTGCAACAACCTCAACCCCTAGCATGCCACCTTCACCATTGGCATGATCTTATGAGTATATGGTAGATATATCATCCGTCATCTATTTTGGTTTTGTAACAACATGTTTCCTTGTTAACATGCAAACACACACAATGTGAAGTTACATAGACCAAACTTTACTTTTTGTACTCTATCAAAGAAGTAATATGTCTGTTAAAAACTCTAATGTCGATGTAGCTTTCATTGCCACACCTATCTTATCTTCTCGGTATTAGTATATGTAGTTTGTTTCCCTCGTTGTTGTATTAATAAATCCATGCAAGCAAACCTCTCAATCTATAAATTTTGTTATATGTACTTGTGGGCACGGCCTGAAATTCCATGGTTATGCTTATGTTCAAGTGTCGTGACACAGCAACTCCCTAGTTTCTCCCGATGCTTCAGAGTTTATCTCCGTGGAAAAACCTCTAATTCTAATTGGTGGGGCTAAATGCAAGAGAACTCCTCGCTTAGCTGGTACTTGCTGAAGGGTTCCTTGATACCTTTTGTTAGATGGTTAGGTGAATTATTGTAATCTCAACCCAACTAGACCGAACCATAGTTTTGGTTCTCTATGTTGTTTTTCAGCAAATGGTATTTTTTCAATGAATAAACTATGCATCAAGTTAAGTTCATTGTTGAAGAATATTAGGAGTCAAAAACTTTCATGTCGATGTCTTGTCAGGCCACACCTGTCTTGTCTGCTAATTACATGATTGTTTCGTCTGTATTAGTACGGAGTATATTTATTATTCAATATCGCTAGTTTTTTGTGTATTGACAAAATCATGTAAGCAAAAATGCCCTGACCGGTTGCTGGATGCTATGCATGTAGGAAAACGTCAATTTTAATGTTTGACCGGCACCTCCTCTTGTAGAGTAGTTGCTAGGGGGAATATACAAAGTGGGCTTATGCTGATCCAACTTGGAAGTCAACGGGAGGAGATGAGGACAGACTACATGTAATTATGCAGTTTCTTTTAGGGTGCTAAAGTGTATTTCCATGTTTCAGAAAAATATGAATAAAATCACACAGTACATGGCCCCGGTTGGCACCAGTCCACGGGCCGGTTTGAACCGGGCCATCCGGTGGGACGGCCGGTCACGCCGGGCGAGAAACCGGACCAGCAGGAAAAACATGTTATACAAAAACTGTGATAACTTTTGTGTCCGGATCCTGATTGACATGAAACCAATTTTGTTGGAAAGATACCGACGAATAGAACCCCAACAAATATGGAGACTCCTCACATGATATTTTTAGATGTTTTTGGAGAGGGAGTCTCCCACCGTCAAGAAATGGTGAAGACGTCCAAACTCGAAAACGCAATAAAAGATGCATGCGGATTCCGTTTTCGATGAAGTTGGGCTTGTTGTAAAGCTAGCAACAAGCTCAAGAACCTCTCACAGAGAAACACCAAGAAGCAATAGGGATATGCAAAGTATGCAAATGATTGATCTCCCGAAGACGATGTGATCAAGTTACCCAACCGAGAGCCCCTCTTGATAGTGCGGCTATCTATCCTATAATCCGGTCTCCCATCAACCACCTTGAGACCGGTAAAAGGAAAACCTATCAAGGTCATATTGCCTTGCGGCGCAGCTTGATCTTGATGATAACTCTTCAACAACTCAAGCCGAATGCACACTTGATCATTGTTGCTTGTGCTAGACACCAATGGGGGAAGCTCCATTGATGCATATCTTCACATGTCCATTCTCACCAAATGGACAGAAAGCTTCAAGCATATGATCATCTTGAGATGCTCAACTTGAACTTGCCCAACTCAACCTTGATGACGATCACCACTTGATGTCATCCTCTCATGGGCTATATGAGATCTCCCTTTTGATGCATGCCCATGGAAAGATACCTAACCCACATAGACAACACAAGGGAACATATATGATGGGTTAGTTCATAAAGTATAATTGACAAGGCTTACCATACCACATGACTTCACGTGGCACATTCTTCATGCTTCATGTGTTGACCAAACTTGAATCTATTCTTCACTCTTTGTATTGGTCAACCTTGTATCTTCTCATGCTCTATCATACTATCTTGAGATGTATATAGAATTCTTCATTTGTTTGCATGCTCTAAATCTTAGTCAACCATAGCTCAACTTATGAGACTATCATGACACTGACTTAGAGCCATAACTTGAATTCTTCACTTGGAATCAAGTACTCAAGATCTTGATCATCCATTGCTTATCACATAAGCTAGAGCATGGTTAATATTGAGTTCCACATAGGAACTCCATATTCATTTCTTCTTCTTGATCATATCACATATATATCTTCAAATCGATGATCTTGATGCCAATACACAAGGTATATCTTTATCTTCATGGCATCCATACTTGAATCCAACACATGGAATACAAGTAGTACATATGGAATATTCCTTCATATAAACTCAATGAAAACATTAGTCCATAGGGGTTGTCACTAATTACCAAAACCACACATAGGGGCAATATACCCTTACAACTTGTACTATTCTTAGGACCTAGCAACTCGCCTTCATGTGTTGTGATCTTTTCAGAGGATAGTAGGGGTGTAGGAGAGCCTTTACATGTATGACATACCACCTCGTGTAAGTACGTCTTGAGCATACTTTGTTTGGCTTACTACCATCGATCCATCATTAATCTTGAGCATAATTTGTTTGGCTTACTACCATCGATCCATCATTAATCTTCTGAACTTTCATACCCAGAAAATAGTGAAGATCACCAAGATCTTTCAATGCAAACTCCTTACTCAATTCCTTCAATGGTGCAGTAGTTGCACCCTGAGAAGAGCCGACCACCATTATATCATCAACATAGATAAGAATAAAGATGGTCATAGATGACTTGTGATAGATAAACAAGGAAGTATCGGACTTGGAAGCAACAAAACCAAAAGAAAAATACTTAGAGCTCAGTCGAGAATACCACGCTCGAGGTGCTTCTTTCAGTCCATACAATGCTTTGTCAAGTCTGAAAATATAATTTGGCATGTTATTGTCTTCGTATCCTAGTGGTTATTTCATGTAGATCTCCTCTTCGAGAACACCATGTAGAAAATGCGTTCTTAACATCTAACTTTCACAAACTCCATCCCTGGAAATAACAACTGACAAAACAAATCGAATAGTGGCAATCTTTACCACTGGACTGAAGGTATCCTCATATGCAATACCGTAACGTTGCTTATAACCTTTGACTACTAACCGAGGTTTGTCCATATCAACAGAGTCGTCTGACTTCCTTTTTACCTTATAAATCGAATGACAATCGACGACATTAGTACCATGCCGTGGTGGAACCAATCTCTAGCTTTTATTCTTCATATGAGCGCCATATTCTGCATCCATAGCCTCTTTCCAATTTGTTTTAGAAAGTGCATCAATGAGATTAGTAGGTTCCTCTCTTGAAGCTGACAATCACCAGCGAACAGTGCCATCTGTGTACTCTGTGGGTTTAACAATACCTTAGGACGCACATGTGATTGGTCTGGCAGAATCTTGCACATGAGGGACCACAGAAGGAGGCACCACAACTGATCCCGTCACACTGTCGCTGACATGTGCATAATATTCCGTGTCATCCGATTCTATGGAATCAGACGGAGATATTGCAGAGGATCTTGTGGGATGCAGTGTGGCCATCTACATGTGTAGTGGATAGTATCGGTGTATAAAATCCCTCCGTGGTCCCGACAGAAGGCAACTATGTGCGTGTGGTGCTCGGAGTTCGTGCGCTGTGCGCTGCTGTGCCACTGTAGGGTCAGTGGTAGGAGTGCTAGCTGAGGACCGCGATGGGCGGGAAGAGGCGGATCTGGCGCTCGATCCCGATGAGGATTGCGTCGGACAATCAACTTCGTGTCCAGCGTTGTTGTCATTTTCTAGAAAGGAATTTGTAGTATTCTATCCGCTATTTTGAGTAGTATCTTCACCAATTTTGCATGATTTTTCGCGAGGAACCCTATGTAACAATACAAGCATGACTAGATGCATGATTAGTAGGGACACTAGACATGTGTAAATCATCAACAAATTCACCTTTGTTCCGAATTAAGCAACGTAGGTGAAAGCAAAAGGATAGTGCCGACATTGAGATGAAGTGATTTGAAGGGAAACATGGCCTCGTCAAACACGACATCACTGAAATATAGACATGCCCGGAAGGCACATCAAGGCACGTACTTGACCCCCTTGTGACGAAGACTATATCCTAGAAAAACACACTAGGTAGAGTGAAAGGCTAACTCTCATTTATTTGTATGGGCGAAGATTAGACCAACACGCGCAGCCAAAAACATGCAAATAAGAGTAATCTGGTTTGGTGCGTAAAAGGCGATGTATAGGGGTGTCATTATTGATGGTCCGATTAGGGAGCATGTTAATAAGATAGGTGGCGGTTAGAAAAGCCTCGCCCGAAATTTGAAGAGGCATATGAGCATTGGCAAGAAGAACTAGTCCTACCTCGACTATGTGGCAATGCTTACGCTCGGTGGAACTATTTTGTTGATGTGCACGAGGACAGGAGACATGGTGAGCAATGCCTTGTATTTGGAAAAAAACTATTAAGTTTGACATACTCGCCTTCCCAATCTGACTAAACAGTGAGGATTTTCGGGTCAAATTTGCGCTCAACTAGTTTTTGAAAGTTTATAAAAGCATTCAACACATCATAATTTTTCTTCAGAAGGTAAATACATGTAAATTTGCTATAAACATCAATAAAACTTACATAATAGGCATTGCGACCAAGAGAGGTGGTAGCATGACCCCATACATAAGAAAAAACTAACTGACATGTGATACGTGTATTTTCATCATCATTATTGCTACATATATGTTTAGTTTTCATTGATATATGTCATCATACACCATTATTTATGCATTTTTACTTGATTTCCGGGACTTTCCTACAAAGCTCCCTTCCATGGTATTTAATTTCTTGGAGGCAGAAAACCTACTTTTTCGTTTTTTATTGTTTCAGGGACCTTCTGGATACCTAAAAATCGAGGGAAAATTACTTGATTAGTTTTTCACCCGGAGAAGGACTGTGAGCGAAAGAAGGACGCGAGGGAGACCACGAGGGCCAAACGGCACCAGGTGGCGCGCCCAGACATGTAGGGTGTGCCACCCTGGCTCGTTTGCTCTCGTGCATATTCTCGGGACCCCTTTTATACCAAAGCTTCCGTTTCACCCAAAAACCTAAGCCATATTTTTCCCGAGATTTATTGAGACGGTGGCGGCGGAGAAGGTCCTCTCCTACGCCGGGAGAGGGTAGATCCTGCTGCACCGGTACATCCGGTGAAGAGGAAATCGACGCCATCGACATCACCACTCCTCCTTGGCTTGGGGGGAGGCATCTTCATCAACATATCCATTAGCACCATCATCACCACCATCTCCATCTACGATATCAACTTCATCCCCCTCATAGTTTGTGTTGAATTGAACCCCGGATATCGTTTGAGGCTAGTTGCATGTTTGTGATTGGTACTTTATCTTTATTTGGTGAAGAGATTATATATTCAGATTGTGTTGTAATCATTGTGCCTCTTGTACATATCATGTTTGACACTTGTGAGTAGTTTCCCACGTTCATGAGGGCATAGGATGATCTAGCTATAATTTTATATGATGTGCAATGAGTATTTGGTCAAGTTTTCTATTTTTATGTTGTTCTATGATGGTTTCATGCGAACGTTAAGTGCGTATTACTTCACCTATATGGGCTCATAGAGCTTCACTTTCATGTAAAGAATGTGTGTTGGAAGGGATGGACCGACAGAAACTGTATTCCAATACTATGAGTTGCATTAGAGCGATTTATTTGGGAGACCAATGATCTTATTGCTATGGTGGAACATTTAAGTCTTGATGATTCTTATACTTGCTCATGAAAATGGCTCTAGGAACCATCATAAGGTATGCACTTGCTCATATCTATGGTTGCACTTAATTTAGGCTCCGCCCCTAATTGAATGACACTTGACAAAATATTTACCATGTTGTGTAGAACTCTGATGCTAGTAAATCCATGCTGCCCTTAGAACCATTTGTCTCATATAAGCACGCACACACTTGAGCTTGTACTTTTGCTGCATTGAGGATTGGACTTTCTCTCATTGAGAGCATTTACATACTGTAATTTACTTTCTACATTTTACTTTCTGCATTTTACTTTCTTGCAAACTATACACACAAAACACCAAAACTACTGCTTTATTATTATTGTTTGCTTGTCAAATTCGCTAACCAATACCTTTAGATCCTCGTAGATTTGACAACCTTTTTTATTGAAAAGTACTACAATTGATCTCCAGCACTTGGGAGCCATCAACGGGATATGGAAGCTGATGATTCTTAGCTCGCTGACATGAATCAGAAATTAGATCTATGGTAGAATACCTAATGTAGAGAAGTTTATTTTTTCTAATAATTTGACTAACAATGGTAGACAATGGATGACCAAGATGACTATATATGCCACTTTTCTTGAGAGGGCTTGGCAGCGACAAAGGCATGCTTCTGAAAATAGGAGGACGATATCAAGGATGATATGAGAGGATATAGCCCGCCAACGCATCCCCCTATTAAGAATTCTCCTTGTGACCCGATCCTTAATCAAAAAATAGAAGGGATGATATTCGGTGAACACCCTATTATCATATGTAAACCGATGACTAGAGAGTATATTCTTGGAAGCATTAGGGACATGAATAATAGCACGAAGATGGGAATTCCGAACAGGGTGATGAATTGTTGAGTGACCAACATGAGTAATATCCATACCTTTCCCATTAGCGATGTTGATCTTGTCGTAGCCCTTGTAGTTGTCACGCACATAGAGGTTATTGAATTCACTAGTAATATGGTGTGTAGCACGTCCCCGTACCAGTTGGTATCAACACCATAGGGAGGCTGCATTGACTTCCTTTTCTTCGTAGGTGCCGTAATCTTCATCAATATGGCGCCATAGGAGGTTGCATTGACTTCCTTTTCTTCGTAGGTGTCGTAATCTTCATCAATATGGCGCCAAAAATCAGTGGCGGGGTGACCTTCTTTGTTTCATATTTGGCACGTCACGTCCACCCATGGGGTATTGCGACGTAGGCCACGACTACGACGACCTCCTTGAGAACGATTGCCTCATCTGCCTTGAGTATAGGGCCGCTCATCACGTCTGTCATCGCGGTGGTCAAGGCAGCGATCATCACGACAATCTCCACGGGGCGCGCCCCTCCCACCGTTGAAGCTACATGACGCTGCTGACGAGACACAAGATTAGCCGAGGTCTTGAAACCAAATTCAGGTTGTCCTTGAAGCATTAGCTGGCACTCATCATAGGCATGGATATGGGCGTACAAGTCGCTGAGAGAGATCGGCTTGGACACGCCAAGGGTAGCAACCAAGGAATTGTAGCGAGCCCCCAAGAGAATATAGGATACTTGATCATGTTCAGGAACAGAACGTCCGGCAGCCGCAAGCTCTTCAGAAATGCGCTGCATCTTGGCGAGAAACTCCGAGGTGGTCAGGTCTAGCTTCTTCGTGTACTCAATGGCAACCTGATTTGGTAATCTTGGACTAACTTACTGAGGCGAACATGGATTCGATCTCTTTCCAAGCGGGAGTGGTGTGCTCAAAGCGGAGAACACGCGTCATGTGATCTCAGGCGATAATGCGTTGAGGATGTAGGAGATCACTATTTGATCTCGAGCGAGCCAAGTCGCGTAGTCGGGGTTGGGAATTAGCGTGGGTTCATTATCTTTTTCTGCGGCTGGTTGAACCAACATGGTAGCTAGAATTTGTGCCCCCCGCATTGGGTAGTTGGATCCCATCAATTCTCCCGAGGGAGGAGCGCCGAGATTGATGGGGCTGGAGCTCGATGAAGCCATGGCGATGCTGATCTGAGGGTGGGGTGGGTGGGTGCGCACCAAGGGTGAGGCCTAGCAGTGGCGACGTACCGAAGACACTACAAGAAAAGTTGCCATGGCCGACGAAGTTAAAGTCGCGCCGTGGTTGCTGCTGCACCATGGCCGACGATTTTTGGTCTCTCCGTGGTGCATGTCAAAACTTTTTCGTTTTTGAGGCCACCTAGCCCAACGTCCAAAACGTCGCGTATGGTGGCCCGAGACGTGGTGCATCACGAATTCACGGGTTCGCCGGCCGAGTCAACGCAAATCCGCACCGCCCAGGGATGTAGGGCCCAGATGGCAGCCTCTCTAGCATTGTTTTTTTCCCGATCGCGCCATCTCGTTCAAGGCTCTCCGATCAAGCCGTTTACGATGCAGGATCATGGGTCCCGCATGTCATCCTCTATGAACGAAAATTCTTTCTATTCTTGGATTTTTTGACCCCCTAATTTCTGGCTACTTCCTTTTTCTATTGATCCCGTGCCGCCTTGGAAACGTTGAGACCGCTGCTAAATGGGACCCGCATGTCATCCTCTATGTGCAATCAACTTTCCTTTCTTGGAGTTTTTTTGGCACCTCATATTTGGTCACTTGCCTTTTTCTTTCGTTCGTGCCGCCTCTCAAACGGTGATACCGTTCTTTGGGACCCGCATGTCATTGTATGTGCAATCAAGTTTCTTTTCTTGGAGTTTTTTTGGCACCTCATAATTGGTCACTTGCCTTTTTCTTTCGATCCCGTGCCGCCTCTCAAACGGTGATACCGCTGCTGCTAAATGGGACCCATATGTCATCCTCTATGTACTATAAAACTTTCTTTTCTTAGATTTTTTTGGCACCTGATATTTGGACACTTGCCTTTTTCTTTCGATCACGTGCCGCCTCTCAAACGGTGATACCGCTGCTGCTAAATAGGACCCGCATGGCATCCTCTATGTACAATCAAGTTTCTTTTCTTGAATTATTTTTGGCTTCTGATATTTGGTCACTTGCCTTTTCTTTCGATCTCATGCCACGTTTGAAACGTTGAGGAACTGCTGGCTCATGGGACCCGCATGTCATCCTCTATGTACAATAAAAGTTTCTTTTCTTGGATTTTTTTCACCCTCTGATTTTTGGCTATTTCCTTTTTCTTTTGATCCCCGCCTTGGAAACGTTGAGTAAGCTGCTGACTCATGGGACCCGCATGTCATCCTCTATGTACAATCAACTTTCTTTTTCTTTTGATCTCAAGCGCATTTGAAACGTTGAGACGCGCTGCTAAATGGGACCCGCATGTCATCCTCTATGTACAATAAAGTTTCTTTTCTTGGATTATCTTTGGCTCCTGATATTTTGTCACTTGCATTTTTCTTTCGATCTCATGCCGCCTTTGAAACTTTGAGTAAGTTGCTGGCTCATGGGTCCCGCATGTCATCCTCTACGAACAATAAAAGTTTCCTTTCTTGGGGTTATTTTTTACCCCTAATTTCTGGCTATTTGCCTTTTTCTTTTGTTCTCTTGTCCCCTTTGAAACGATGAGGACGTTGTTGGCAGGTCGGTCCCATATGTCATCCTCTATGAACAATAAAAGTTTCCTTTGATGGATTTATTTTTGACCCCTAATTAATTTCTGGCTATTTTTTTCTTCTTTTGATCCCCTGCCGCCTTGGAATCGTTGAGGATGTTGTTGCCTCATGGGTCCTGCATGTCATCCTCTTAGAACGGTAAATGTTTCTTTTCTTGTATTTTGTTTACCAAATTATTTTTGGCTTATTTTTCATTCGATCTCCTGTCGCCTTTAAAACGTTGAGGACGCTGCTGGCTCACAGGTCCCACATGTCAGCCTCTATGAACAATAAACCGAGATGCTGCTGCCTCATGGGTCCCGCATGTCATCCTCTCAGAACGAAAATGTTTCTTTTCTTGGATTTTTTACCAACAGATTTTTGGTTTATTTTTTCTTTCCATTCTCTGCCGTCTTTAAAACATTAACGACGTTGCTGGTTCATGGGTCCCCGATGTCAGCCTCCCCGTAAAAGAAACATGTGATATCTTGATTATTTTGCAGACAATAAACAGTGTATTTCGCTCTGAGCTATTGCAAAGGGATAAATTAAATTTTTATTTTTACATACAAAATTTATATGTTGAATTTCCTTGTTTTTTGTTTTTGCGAAGCATATGACTTTCCTGTTTTGGAATGGGCTGAAATTGTACGAATCAAAAGGCGTCCAGCAGGATAGTTTGAAGGCCCAGATGGCCAGAAGCAGCCCAATTAAAATATTTCTTTTCTTGGATTTTTTGACACCCTGATTTCTGGCTACTTCCTTTTTCTTTTGGTCATGTGACGCCTTGTAAACGTTGAGACCGCTGCTGCAAAATGGGACCCGCATGTCATCTTCTATGTACATTAAAAGTTTCTTTTCTTGGATTATTTTTGGCTCCTGATATTTGGCACTTGTCTTTTTCTTTCGATCTCATGCCGACTTTGAAACGTTCGACCCGCGCAAAATGGGACCCGCATGTCATTCTCTATGCACAATAAAGTTTCTCTTCTTGGATTATTTTTGGCTCCTGATATTTGGTCACTTTCCTTTTCCTTTTGATCTCATGCCGCCTTTGAAACGTTGAGGAAGCTGCTGGCGCATGGGTCCCGCATATCATCCTCTATGAACAATAAAAGTGTCCTTCATTGGATTTATTTTTTACCCATAATTTCGGCTATTTGTTTTCTTTTGATCCCCCCCCTTTGAAATGATGAGGACGCTGCGGTCGGTCCCACATCCTCTATGAACAATGAAAGTTTCCTTTGATGGATTTATTTTTGACCCCTTTTGATCCCCTGCCGCCTTGGAATCGTTGAGGATGTTGCTGCCTCATGGGTCCCGCATGTCATCCTCCCAAAAAGGTAAATGTTTCTTTTCTTGGATTTTTTTACCAACTGATTTTCGGCCTTTATCTTTCGATATCCTGCCGCCTTTAACACGTTGATGACGCTGCTGGCTCAGGGGTCCCACATGTCAGCCTCTATGAACAATAAACATTTCCTTTGTTTGATTTATTATTGACCCATATTTTCTGGCTATTTGCCTTTTTCTTTCGATCTCATGCCGCCTCTGAAACGTTGAGACGCTGGGGCTCATGGGTCCCACATGTCAGCCTCTATGAACAGTAAAAGTTTCCTTTGTTGGATTTATTTTTGACCCTAATTACTGTCTATCACTCTGCTATCTAGCCTGTAGTTCAAATAAACTTGTCATACCACTAGATAATAATTTTGTGTGCCATCTTGTTCTTCAAAAGTTGCATTATTGACTTGTTTCTCTGACTTGGCATGGCGCTCACATATGGAATACTGAACATATTGGTTTGCATTCCCTCTTATACAATTTCACAGGTGATCACAATATAGTCTGTATGTGGTCCATCCTAAGCTCCAGGATTAACTATCATCTATGTGTTGCTCATTACAAGTTTATATCGTGAAACATCTTGATTTGCATCCCTTTCACTTTAAGTTCAGGAGTATTATTTAGTTCACGGCGAATTTGAAGTAATTGCATTTGGCACATGTTGGTTCACATTCCCTCCTCTTTAGCTTTTTCCATCGTAACTTCTATTTTTGGTTTACATTCCCTGCTCTGTAGATGTAGCCATCATAAATTCATCTTGCCCAGTCGTTGTTACAAAATTTATAGCCTGCTACTATCTTGTTCATGCCAATTTTGTACTCCCTGAACATGTTGGTTTGCATGGGACTCGACAGTAGTAAGTCTGTTGTTTCATTCTAACGTGATTTGTTATATTGGTTGTTGGTATGCGGCATGCACTCTTTGTTTGCTTATTATGCGCATTACAATGATCTTG
The DNA here is from genome assembly GCA_030979885.1 of Lolium multiflorum. Classification (NCBI taxonomy): domain Eukaryota; kingdom Viridiplantae; phylum Streptophyta; class Magnoliopsida; order Poales; family Poaceae; genus Lolium; species Lolium multiflorum. The sequence continues at coordinate 244,696 of JAUUTY010000123.1, forward strand.
TTATAACGACGAAATGATGAGTTCCAAATTCTTTGGCAAACAATATTGTAGTGTATTTGCCTTTCCATTATTGATGTCTTAACTTGTAATGTCTTTGTTTCAGATATAGTTGGTGTATGGACAACTTAAAAGATTGCCGAATCGCTTCATTGTATTGGTAGGTTTAATTACCATTCAATTTCTCTGGGTTCTGTAATGTTTTTTCAAAGCCTTGCAGCTGATGTAATATTTAGTTAGTTTTTATAGTTCTTTCGCGCATTTTTTCTATGGTGCTTGTGGTAAGTGAGGCTATCCGAGAAATCATGTGCTGGTAAATATTCTCAGTATCTTTCTATGTTCTGCGCAATCTAAATCATAAATTCCCATCCCTTAAACGGCCTAATTAAGCGAAATCACATATATGCCGGCCCGCAAAATCCTAAAGCGCATATCATGTCGACATATAAACAGCAACTAAACGGGCTGGCCCACTTACTTATTGGGCCAGCCCACCCACTAACTTTGTCGGCCATGTAACAGAAAAGTGGGCCCACGTGCTTATTAGGCCAGCTCAGAAAAGGTAACTGGGCCGGCCCGTTAGCAGAAAAGTGGGCCCCACAAGCTTATTGGGCCGCCCGCTTTCGTTGGGCCCACGCTTTATGGTGGACCCACATACTAAGGGCCCCTTAGCACGATAGTGGCCCCACAAGCTTATTGGGTCGGCCCACTAACTTGTTGGGCCAGCACAATTGCTTTTATGGTGGACCCCACATACTAACTAGGCCGGCGCGTCAGCAGGAAAGTGTGCCCCACATGTTTATTGGGCCGGCCCGCCAACCTGTTGGGCCAGCCCACTTGCTTTATGGTGGACCCCACTTACTAACTAGGCCGGCCCGGTTACAGGAAATTGGGCTCCACCTGCTTATTGGGCCGGCCCACTATCTTGTTAGGCCGCCCTTGCTATATGGTGGACCCCATACTAACTGGGTCGGCCCTTTAACAGGAAAGTGGGCCCCACCTGTCTTTTTGGGCCGGCCGAATAGCTTGTTGGGCCAGCCCACTTGATCTATGGTGGACCCCACTTACTAAATGGGCCGGCCCGATAGCAGGAAAGATGGACCCACAAGCTAATTGGGCCGACCCACTAACTTCTTGGGCCGGCCCACTTGATTTTTGGTGGACCCCACTTGTTAAATGGACCGGCCCGATAACAGGAAAGTGGGCCCCACATGTCTAGTGGGCCGGCCCGTTTGCCTGTTGACCGGTCAAACGAGGGCATTCGGCTCGGCCCCCATGCTTAATGGCCGACCCATTTAAATTTTTACCAGTCAACCTTAGAGGTTAGGCCCGACCCACGTACCTAATGGACCAGCCCAGCTATATAGTTGACCGGTCAAACTAAGTCAGCTGGCCCGGCCCGCAAACTAAATGGGGCGCTTAAGGTGTGGCAGCCTCGTATGGGCCTACCATCTACCATGGGGTTTCAGCTTAACGGCGTCGCCATGTTAGTTTGCATGACGTCGATCAACGGGCACCAAAACACTGCAACGGTCCGATTTTCCGTGGCGGAAGGGCGCAACGCGACGAACCGAAAAAACGTGGTAGGACTTTGCCTGACGCAGTTTCGACCACAGAACCCATATCGTCGGGTTATGCCCATAGGCAACGAAAAATGAGCCTTAGTGGACGATTTTGGGACGTTGTGTATTTGAACTTTTCTTGTAGCGAGAGCTTGGCTCTCGATACCGTGTAAAAACGATGAGTTGGGTTTAGTCGGATGAGGCCGAGCTCCTAATCTTGACATATATAAAGCATGTCGCGGTGCAGGAGTTTACAAAGGAATCGAGTCTCTGCCGGACTCGACCTACTGTCCATGTAGGACATGACCTAACTAATCACCTAACATCGTATGTCTAACAAGTTGTGCAATTGAGAATTTGCACCTTCACTTCTACCAGATTTATATTTTAAATTCTTTTGCTTGTTTGTATCAAGTTCTATACCCACCACCTTCAAGCGACCAGTTTACTAACAATACGTCATTCGAGCCAAGTTGGCCCTGCGGGGCAGCGAGTTGAGACTACCCGTTGACTATGCCCTTAGGTTCAGATGCCAACATGGTTGTCGTGCTACTGCTATTGCTCGTAGGTAAAGGAATATATCGTGCTGCATCGAAAAGATTCGTCTAGCATTTTTCTGCAAAGGTAATCTGATTTTACCACATGAAGAGTATATTCTTCTCCACTGCAATGCATTTTTTTTTGCAAAGGTAATCTGATTTTACGACTTGAAGAGTATATTCTTCTCCACTGCGATGCATTTTTTTGCAAAGGTAATCTGATTTTACAATGGGAAGAGTATACTCCACCGTCCATAAATAAGTGTACATGCGGGGTTTTTAAGATAAATTAGTAAAATAAAAAATACATTGAGAAGATACATCTTTCCTCTTTAATTATTTCACCTCCAATGAGCTAAGTGCTTGTAGAAAACAAGGAGAACATGCGCTCAATATTATTGAGTTTGATTTCCGTGCGATGAGAGAGAAGCAATTAAAGTGCATTGAAAAGATAAGAGCATCTCCACTCGTCCCCCCGAACAGGCCCCCGGCGAGCGTTTTTTACATCCGGACGGCGTAATCGCCCGATCGCGCCCCGGTTCGTTCGTCCGGAATGGGCCTAGTTTCATCCGGCGATCCCACGCCATCCCCGGCCCCGGCCTCGGGACTCGGACGAAAGCGAAATACCGAGGAACCTTCCCGCGTCCGGTGGCCCCAACTTGTCGGCGAGACCGATCGTCGTCCTCATCGCATCGTCTTCCGCGCAAAGCCCGCCGGTGCGTCGCCGTCCACGCGGCGAGTTAATGTCGTCGTCTTCCGCGCGCATCGTCTTCGCGCGCACAAAGGCTGCGCCGGTCACTCGCCGCGGACGCGCACTCCACGCGGCATTTTAATCCCCGCGCCGCCGCATATATGCCGCTCCGCTCGCGAGGTGTACCCGTGATCCACTCTCCCTCCACTCTCCCTCTACATCTCCGACGATGGCGTTCTCCGACGACGGCGCCCAACAACGGCTTCCCCGCCGCTCGCTCCACGCGTGGAGGGGCACCTCCTCCAGGCGGGTACCCGCCCGCCGGACACGAGGCCGCCCGGCGGGTGGCGGCTGAGCCGTGGCGGCGTGCCAATCCCGCCGCCGCCTCGGGCGACCTCCTCGACATCGAGATCGAGGAGGCGCGGATGAAAATGACGGACGAGGAACGCGCCGAGCCACGCCACCACCCCGACAACTACACGGCGTGGAACTCGTATTTCCTGCGCCGGTGGGAGCGGGCTCGCCGCGTCGACGGCCCGCCGCCTCCGTCTCCGCGCAACAACTCGGCGGGCCGCAACGTTGGTGGAGCGCGCCGGCCGGAGCCTCGAGGCCGTCATCGAGCACATCCAAGGCGGCAACTTCCCGGTGCTGACGATGCCCGCTCCATCGAGGGCGTCGGCGAGCCGCCGCCGGGGAAACGTCTGGCAGCCACGGCGTCGTTGTCCCCGTCGTCGACCTCGAGTCCTCCGACGACGACATGTACAAGCCATCCCCGGGGTGGTGGGGAGACGCCGGCCAGGGCAGCAGCAGCCAGGCCGCGCAGCCGAAGGACGACGGCTCCGACGACGACGACGGCGACTACACGGTGTTCTACCGCCATTTAGGCATGTAGGTCGCCGTGTTTTAGAATTAGCATTTGAATTCCCCTAGCCGAATTCGAAATATAGTCGAATTCGGCCTCTATGTATGAACTCCGCCGTTATATGATAAATATCATTAAATTTAGTCTATATTCACCCGTTTTTAGCGTAGTTTGTCAAGTTTCCGTTTTTCAAATTCGCCTCGTCGACTTCGCCTGGGCACGCGGTTGGGAAACTACTACTCCCCACGCCAAATCTTCCTCCAATCCGGACGAAAAATTCGCCGGATTTGGGCGTGGGGAGCGCCAACGAGTGGGGATGCTCTAAGAGTACACTCTTTTGTGGATAAAGTTTAGAGCTAGATGTCCTTATTTGAGAATGGAGGGAGTATTTTTTTTCACTACAATGCACTTTTTCTCGAAGGTAATCTGATTTTACGACGGGAAGAACGACGGGAAGAGTATAATTCTTTTCCACTGCAATGAATTTTTTTTTTGCAAAAGGTAATCTGAGGAAGAGTATATTCTTTTCCACTACAACTTTTTTCCACTACCCTACAAGTTTTCCTTTTGACTCCCACTGCCAGCGATGGCCAGATGTCACGCGCCGTGGCGTCGGTCGTCGTAGTCCGTTTTCCAGAACAAAAGACGGCGAGCCTAAATGGCATTTACCAGGCAGCAAGTCGTAACGTCGAACGCTACGACGAATTTGAATTCCCGCTCGACGCCTGTTTGAAACTCCGAACCGCGTCACCGACCGCTTCAAAATCTCCAGGCCGCAAAGTGCAAACCCTCCCAAACCAAAATCTCGACACCAAAGCGATGGAGCCACGCGGCCGCCGGCGGAAGCAGCAGGCGACGGACCCGGGCCCGGACCCGGAGGAGGCGGTGGGGAACAAGGAGAACAGCGCCAGCGCGGCGCCGCCGCCCAAGCGGCCGCGCACGGACCGCAAGCCCCTGGCCGAGCTCCCCGCCACCGCGAATAACGCCTCGGCGTCTGCGTCCTCGGCGCCGATTCAGGCGTCCAAGCGGACGACGCGCGCGGCGGCGAGGGAGGCCGCGGCCGCGGCGGTGGAGGAGGAGGCGCGGAAGCGGGAGGCGGCGGCCATTGCGCCCCGCCCGGCGGCCTCGAAGCAGCCTGACGCCGGGGCGGCGCAGGCGTCGGTTGCCCCGTACGTCGGGGATATCGACCAGTACCTGCGGTCCCTCGAGGTGAGGGTTTCTCGATTCCATTTCTCGGTCGACCTCGCCGAGTCAATTCAGAGGGGGACCTGTTAGTGTTAGGGGGCGTATTCCGTGGGTTTCTGGTGGGATCTGGTCGTTTCCGTATTGCAATGTGATAAATGCCATCGCACATTTGGGAATTTTTTGGGGATTTATCATGGTGTACGCATGGACTCTGCAATGTGTGGGCTGTTTCATTGAGTTGGGGGTTTCTACTGGGAGTTTTGGTTGCGGGTTTGGGACATTTCCAGGTGTTATCTGTATCTCTTTAGGTGTTATCTATCTGTACTAGCAGAAAAACAACTCCTTGGAACTAAAATTATGCATGTCATCTTGATTGACTGAAGTTACTAGCATTGCCATGAATGAAATGTGCACATTCCGGTGTCATGGCGACGAAAATGTAGGGCATTTGGTGTGACTTTATTGCGTTATATGACATTGCAGGACGGACAATTGAGTAGGCCCAGGGGTGACTATGGTGGGGCAATTTGGTAGTGGGGGTACATTTCCAGGTGTTTCCCATCTGTACTAGCAGAAAAACAACTCCTTGGAACTAAAATTATGCATGCCATCTTGATTGTCTCAAGTTACTAGCATTGCCACGAATGAAATGTGTACATTCAGGTGTCACGGTGATGAAAATGTAGGACATTTGGTGCGACTTTGTGTCATTATATGACATTGCAGCACGGACAATTTAGTAGGCCCAGGGGTGACTATGTTGGGGCAATTTGGTAGTGGGGTACATTTGTAGGCGTTTCCCATCTGTATTAGGACATCTTGGTTGCTGAAGTTACTAGCTCTGCCATGAATGAAATGTGTTATATATCAGTGTTACAGTGACGAAAATGAGGGACATCTTGTGTGACTTTGGTGCATCTTGTGACATTGCTTGCAGGCGGAACAATTGAGGAGGCCGAGGGATGACTATATTGGGACAATACAGAACGACATCAGCGCTAACATGAGGGGGGTCCTTGTGGATTGGCTGGTGGATGTGGTTGACGAGTTCAAGCTTCTGGCTGACACACTCTACCTTGCGGTTTCGTATATTGACCGCTTCCTCACAGTGAGCGCCGTCAGCCGGAACAAGCTCCAATTGCTGGGCGTTGCTTCATTGCTTGTTGCTGCGTACGTTCGCTTGTCTCTTTTTCTGTGCCTCTTTGTTATCTCTTAGCATGATCGTTCAGCTAGCATGAATGGAATGTTGCAGGAAGTATGAAGAAATTTATCTTCCTAAGGTGAACGAGTTCAGTGAGATTACTGATGGCACATACACCAAACAACAGGTGGCCTTTTGCTAAACTTGCTATTTCCTTATGTTTTTCTAGGACTGTGATTTGAATGGTGAGGCACTTTTATAATTTGTATTTGCTATGCACTGCAGGTGGTGAAGATGGAGGCTGACATACTGAAATTTCTCAACTTTCAGGTGGGGGGCCCCACCATAAGAACTTTTCTATGGTACACCCTTCATCTTTTTTCTGGGTATTTAGAATAACTTTACAGATACCTATCATTGGCGTATCAAGTTATTTACATGATTAAATCACTTACAAAATAGTACTGTACCATGATTACTGCCATAATGGGCTGAACAATCCAAAGCCTAATGTTTTGATACATTTCTGCTGTAGGAAATTCTTAACTTCCTGTCGTGGAGCCAACGTAAGCACATTTTTTAGAACCCTGAACAATTGCTTCTCTTAATGTTATTTTTATAATATGTTTTCCCCTTCAAACTTCAGTCTGCAAGTGTAAAAAGCTTGGAGCTTACGTGCAGCTATCTCGCTGAACTGAGCTTGATAGACTACGACTGCATAAAGTTCCTGCCATCAGTAATCGCTGCTGCCTGCCTGTTTGTAGCCAGGCTAACAATCAGCCCAAAGACTCGTCCTTGGGTAAGAGACATCGACTTTTTGCTGAATGTTCAGTTATGCTCTGGCTCCTAATTTTCTGCCATTTTGCTTGTGCTAGAACTTGACGTTGCAAGAGAGCACGGGCTACAAGGTATCTGATCTCAAGAGTTGCATCTTGAGGATACATGATTTGCAGTTGGGCAGAAAGTATCCAAACCTGAAAGCCACCAAAAGCAAGTATGGTGACCGCAAGGTAAGATCTGTTTTGGCCGCTGTATCTTTTTTTTTGGCTGTTACATGCATTGATCAAATTTGTTTGTTCGATTATTGTACAGTTTGGGTGCGTGTCGACAGTGGCTGCGCCGGAAGAAATTCCTGCATCTTTTCTCGAAGACATCAGCTAGTGAAAGGCCGATGTGCTCTCGCAGGCCCGCGGCATATTATTGTAGGCTATGCAGAAAGTTCAGTCTTAGTAGACTGGATTAGTCTAAGCAGAATTTGCATGCCCACTTGTAAGCAATTGGTCTTGCCATTTAGGTTGCATTGACAAGTGCAGACAGCTGCATTGATATTTTGGTAGTGTGGCCGTGGGTGGTTTCTTGTACAGAGGTTAGCGCTATCGGTGGTGCTGTAGTCAATGATATTCTGTTTGAAAGCTTTCAGGCAATTCTAATGCTTTTGATGCGTATACTCTGCTTAAGGAAAGCACTATTGATGTGATGAGCATAATCTCATGTTGAAATGGTGCCAGGAAATATTGCACTTGTCCTCGGCAAGGAAACGTGTGTATGACTGTAGGAGATGCATCGTCAAGGTGGGAGACATGCTCGTGCGCATCCGGCCATGGTGGCCTCTTGCTCATGCTTATGGTGCTGCCGGCTGGGCAGGTTGTGCTCGCCGAGGAGGTGCAGGGCATGCTGACCACGGCCGTCGAGCAGGGGGCGCTCTGTCAGTCCTTTGTGCAGAGCTCAAAAGCCAGTGTTGACGCGGCGGTCATGCTGCTATGCGGGGAGAGGCCGACTTGCTGAGTCTTTGGATGGGCAAGGTGACGGCTTTCATGACCATCGAAGAGAAGTTCCACGTCGCCTCGTCTCTGTTCCGAACATGTCGACGCTGACGCTGCTTTACATGGAACACGTCGCGTCGACGCTGACGCCGCTTTCCCTGGAACACGTCTCGCCGACGCTCGCCGCCGTGGAGCATGTCTCGCCGACGCTTTCCATGGAACACATCTCGCTGACGCCGACGCTTTCTGTGGAACACGTCTCGCGGGTCTAGTGTTGCCCCAGAATGTAGCTCTGCCGGTCTCCTCCTGGCTCCTGCCATCCAACGTCATGGACGGCGCCGCGCTAGTACGCTCTGCCCTGCGACGTCTCCATTGCCGCCAACGTTCACATGTTTCCAACCCGCGCCCCACGCCGCTAAAGGTGCCCTCGAGGTTTAAGACTGTTGCATGTTGCTGTCGGCATGGCGTGGCTACGCCGGTGATCTCGAGCCCACGTCGCTCGCCAGCCAGGCCGCATGGCTCGACCACGTCGCCCAAGATGTACTCGGACGTGCCGGATTCATGGACCGTGGCGCAGTTCATCAACGCGAGCGGTTGCCAAGCCGCTGCATGCGCCACTGCTCTCCTCGCAGGACCATGGCGGTGGCCCCTCTCCGGAGCAAAGCTGTAGCAGAGCGCTAGCAAAGAAGAAGATGCCACGATTCAACATGGCTGTGTGGTGCATCTTAGCTACGCAAAGACCGGATCTATTGCTTAAGGCAATAAAATTTATTATCCAAAAAACAACATGGCTATGGTGCAGGAGCTTCTTGCCAAGCGTATCTTGCTTTCTTCGATAGATCGTCAGAGCATCTCAGTTATGTCCCCCAAACCATCCACCAAACTTCTTTAAGAAGTCAAATAGATAACCGCGTCCAACCTCATGCCCCATAGGCCATAAGCTTTTTCGGTCCGACGCGGCTCAATGCAAAGTCCAGCTCCGAGGCCATCCCCACTACAAAGGGCTCCTTGCTGGTGCGCCGCACGCAACGCAGGGGCTTCGTGGTGAGTGGCGAGCCCTCCGTGTCATTGGCACAGTGGCTGGTCCATATATCTCACAATTCTTATTCTCCCGCGCTATCTTTCATTTATCTTGCCCATCTCTACGTTTTCAATGGAACTTACATTCCAATGGAAAATTCTCCGTAAGTTCGTTGTACAATGCCATTATCTAACTGGAAATACCAGTTGATAAAAACAAGAAGATTTGGAAGATGAAAATACCCCTTAAAATTAAAATTTTTGGCTGGTATTTGCGTCGAGGAGTAATCCTCACCAAAGATAATCTTGCGAAACACAATTGGCATGGGAGTACGCAGTGTGTTTTTTGTTAACACAACGAGACAATTAAGCACTTGTTCTTCCAATGTCACTTTGCCAGATTTATATGGTCATGCATCCAAGTAGCTTCTGATCTGTATCCCCCGACTAGTGTGGCCAATATCTTTGGTAATTGGCTTCATGGTATCGATCACAGATTTAGAACGTTTATTAGGGTGGGGGCGCTTGCCATTATATGGTCGCTATGGCTATGTAGAAATGACAAAGTTTTTAATGACAAAATTGTTCTCTCTTGCAGGTTATCTACAACGCTACTCTCCGTTCCTGGTCTGCACTGCAGAGGGTGGAGAACCGCGACCTGTTTACGGAGGTCTGTACACGGTTGGAGGACACGGCGAGGGGTACTTTTTCCCTACATGGGTGGCAGCATAATCTACGGATCGGGCCTCCGCATTCACCTTAGGCGTTTTACAATTGCTCATGTCTGATATGTAATTCGCCTTTTTTAGCACTCTAGACTTTTGAGACTTTTTGAACGGATGTGTGCATCTTAGCTATGCAGAGATCGGGTGTAATTGCTTCTCTATAAGTAATAAAGCATCCATTATCAAAAAAATCTCTACGTTTTCTACCCAAACCTCACCGGCACGGCCACACACCCGCCCCCCCGCAGCTGTGGCGGCGAAAGCTCCCAAACCGGCACCAAAAACCAAGGCGACGAAGGCGGCCGGCCCAAAGGTCGCGGTGGCGCCCTTTAGCAAGCCACACGACGCAGACGGTGAAGTTGAAACTGGAATCGTGGTCGCAAAAATATAGGGAAAGACACGTATTGCGCCGCTGGTTCGATGCGGCGGCATGGAGAGGTTGGCGCGTGAAGGCCGGGATCAAGAGGATGTGACCGTGAGACCGTCAATGCAGTGCACGTCGCGATGTTGACCTCGGACGCCGTTGGGGGAAACTCATGGGAGTGGCATGTACGTGTCGGGGAGCGCCTCAGCGTCCTCGTCGACCTTCTTCAACAAAGGCACCACCATGATATCGTTGCCAAAGTTCTCGACACAGTACGCCAACAACAAGTTGCATGGCAGATTCAACCCCCAACACTGTGTTTTCCCGGTGTACGACGAGGGGCGGCAACAGGTCCTGGAAGCCGAACCCAACCTTCCCTACACAGAATCTATGTCACTGCCTCTATGGTGTGGTCCACTCGAGTTCAACAATGGCGCCGGTAGACCGTTCGACGGAATGCCTAGGAGCACATGCGCCTGGGCCGCATGGGAAGAAGAGGCGGAGGACGAAGATGAGGGAGATGTTGAGAAAGAACAAGAGGATGAGGAAGATGGTGGCGAAGAGGATGAGGAAGAGGAGGAAGGGCAGGAGCCAGGGGACATCAAGAAGAAGCCAAAAGTGGCCAGCACAAGCAACCCTACATGGAAAGTGTTGGAAGATATGTGTTTGGGTGATTCTTGAAAGACGGTGAACAGATCACGTGAGCAAATAAAAAATGGTGCATATTGGAAGATGATTAAAACGGAGTTTGATGGGCCCAAGGTCGTTGACAAGGACTATTGCGGCAAGAAAATGAAGAGGAGCCAAAAGACTATGTCAATCCGATGGAATATTTTTTTTTTGAAACGGAGGCAAAAGCTTTGCCTCATAAATTAATTAAGAAGAAGGTGCTCAGCTTTTAGGAGAAAACCAAGCGAAAACCTACAACAATAGGGCCAAGCCCACACCAAAAGCACACCCACGAGAGAACACCAAAAGAAAGCAACCTCTAAACCAACTAAAACCGACAACCCAAAAGAAAGCAACCTCTAAGCCAACTAGAACCGACAACCCAAGAGCACAACATCACGGACCATCAATTATACGACTTATCAAACTTCTCTTATGGCTCGCCTCCTTATCCTTCTGATAGATACCTTCTTAAGAGACTTCTCCACCTTCTTGATCATGTTCTCCGAGGCTTTACCTGCCAAGACGCAGGAAATTTTCTTGCCATATCCAGGGCTAGCCGCCTCCAAACTAGCGAGCAAACCACAAAGCTCCTTTGCAAAAAGAGCATCTGAACTAGAAACCAACACCACGCCATGGTCCAAAGTGGCGAGGGACTGGCAAGGCTCCGACTGCGGTGGAGAGGGTGTCGTGGCCACCGCCATGGTCTCAAAAGAGCACAACACCGACAGAAGCACCACAGGAGAATCCCCACGCAACTCATGTAGCTCTTCCGTGATGTGCAATACTGGAGCCAAGACTCGTCTATGTCCTCGCACTTAGAGTCAGCTAACACAACAGGTTGCGGCGACTGGCAAGGCTCCGATTGCGGTGGAGAGGATGCAGGCACAGGTGTCAACACTCCAGAGTTAGCAACCACCTGTTCGCCGAACTCATGCGAGAGAGAGACTGGTGTGCCGGCAACAGGTGTCGAATCTCCTGACTTAGCAACCACATGTCTGCCAGTCTCAGGCGAGGGACAGACTCCCGCGTCGACATCAACACTCAACTCAATGTCAAGCGCTTGAGCCGCGATCATGCCCATGCCCTCACGCTCAGAGGCAACCGACTCATTAGGCGGCGACGATGGACCACGAGGAGAGCAACAACCGTAGAGGTGCTCCTCCTCAACCACAGACGACATATGCTCAGAGGAGTCAAGCGCGACCGGAGCCTGCGTTTTGGCGAGCCCCAAACCATCAGAAGGAGATGCCTCAACTGGCTCCAAAGAAACACCACCACGCTCCAACAACAATTTTAGAGTAGCCACCTCTTCACGAAGAGGGCGGGACGCCTCCTCGACACGAACGTTAACCAGCTGAAGCAGCTCCATGCGCATCAAGGCAACCTAGGACTGAAAGAGAGAGTCCATAGCGGCGTTGACCTTGAACTGCTCGCAACTCGTAGGAGAGGGTCTTGGCGGCACCGTCGCAACCGAGAGGCCCACGACCTCAGCCCAACTCCGAGGAGACGAGGGAGGACAGAGCAGAGCAGACGGAGAGCGGCTCCTCTGGCAAGGAGAAGAAGCCACCGGAGAACGGACACAAGTGACTACATCTTCACTTGGAGTGGCGGCAAAACGAGCACGACAGAAACGCTCCCTGTAACCAGGACGGCGACAACGGATGCATCTGAAGGGCCCACGACATGTGCTGACCTGGTGGTCACGCTCGAGGCACCTGAAACACATCCCTCGAGCCCAACGCTTGAAGGCGAGACTACACTCGAGACTGTCCTCGTGAAGCAAAGACGTTGGCTCACGGCCGGGGCGGCCGCCCCGACCCACCTGCGCCCAGCCATCACCATCTCCAACAACGCCAGCTGCAGCGCAGCTCTTGAAGGCGAGGCTACGCTCGAGACCTTCCCTCAACTACTCGGGGGAAGCGTCGTGGCCGGAGCGGCGCCCCCGACCCACATGCTCCCAACCCTCCTCAGCTTCACAAGAGGCAGCAGTAGCGACATTGGAGAGGCCGCTGCATGTCGATGCTGGAGAAGGACCAAGCAGACAAGTCTCCATCTTCTCAGGTGTCATCTCCTCAATGTGCACATCATCGTGATCCTCCATCTTCTCAAGCGTCTTCTCCCTATCGGGCGCATCGTCGTTGCATTGGGCATCGCCGGAGACACTACCATCTGTGACGAGCAACGATGGAGCTTGGGAAATATTCTCAAGCAGCGACAGCGATAAGGACCCGAGTCCCTCGACCCTCACGGCAGGGGCACGCAGCTCATTGGAGGGAGGGTGAGAAGCAGCAGGACATGCCACTGCAAGTTTGCAGAAGCGACGACCACGGCGCATATGCCCACCAACAGTTGGGTCTGACCTGCGGCGAGCGAGGGTGGCCGCAGCAAGCACAACGGCAGGCTTCAGAGGCAAGGTTGGCCCAGCGGACGGGGCCATCGGTGGCTGCGGCAGCATGCCACACGGCCAAACAAAGGAGCCTGGAGTTCACCCAGGGTCGCCCATGGCAGCGGGCGCGGGGACTGGGTCGAAGGAAGGGGCAGAACCGGTGCCGGCGACGAGGCAGCAGCCCCTGCGATTCACCCCGCCCACTTTGCTGCTTCAGAGGTGCTGGAGGAGGCGGGGTCTTCGTCCGTACTCGCAGCTCAGGGAAGAGATGGCCAGCAGCACCGCATGTAGCAGGGCCGGACGCTTCGACTCCGGCGACAGCAGCTCTTGAAGACGACTCGTGGTCAGAGCGGAGCTTGAGGGGCGGCGCCGGAGATGAAGCTGGGCAAGGCGGGGAGAGGACGACGAGGGGGTGACGGATCTGGTCGTGGAGGCGCGAGACGAGGCCGGGAGACAGAGATCAGGCCGCCGCCGGCAGGCCAACCCACTTCGCCATGGTCGCGAGAGCCTCCGAAACGGTTGCGCTTTTTTGGTTTAGGTTACAATAAGCGGTAACCTATTCCATGGCTAGCATGCAAACATTGAACAAAGACTGGAAAGTGGCATGGACACGGGCAATATGGTAAGTTCTTGGCCATCCCTATTGTGTGTGTTATCTTGATCGGCAATGCATTGATTTGTTTTTTGTTTTCTTGCTTTAGTTAGACCACGCAGTAGCCTTGTACCGGTAGAAAAAACAAAGGAAAACAATTCAACTTGTTGCATTGTTATACCAAGCTTAAAATATGTAAGTGGGAGCAAACGTGCATTCAACTGGCCAAGTCATCCGACACCGTCACTCATTTGGAAGTGCCACTGGCAACCTCGGTGGGGCGCCTTATTATCGACAAGAAGACCAAGCTAGCCACGATTGAAGCGGCACTCTCCGATAGGGCACATGAGTTGTTTAAAAAAGCCTCACCGATGACTCAACGAACTTACTTATTCAAGGAGGAAAGAGTGACGCGAGGTGGAAGGCCTTGTTGTCGAAGTAAGAAGAGAAGATGGTGATCGAGAAGGAGAGAGTAGTTGTGAAGAAAAGGAAGGAGGAATTCATGATCCTGACCACCGACACTACGAAAATGTACGCCGAGGTGAAGGGGCACATTTGTTCTACCACGGCGTGATTTTGCAAGAAATTGCCGTTTGAAGGTCGCCGGCGGTAACGACTTCAACAACCTCTCTACGACAGCGGGGTGACAGTGCCTGCGACGATGTTAGTGAAATAATCGACGGAGGTATGGAAGACTACGTCGGTGATGGCATTGGCATTGGCTACCACGACCGCGAATCCGACATAAACTTCGGCACCGGGTGACAAGGCTGATGGTCTTCTTCGTCGTCCTCGTCAACACACCGCCACTGCAACATCACCCACAAGGATGGACACACTCCCTATGAGACGTGACACGACACCGGCGACATCATTGACCGCGTCCGGCGTAGGGCAACTACATTGATATATCGACATCAGTATTGTGATAGCCCCTACACGACTGGCACGGTTTTGTCAAAACCGATGTGTCATGATCTTCGTTCAGTCTTGGCAAAACTGATAGTCTCACTTATGACCGCGTCCTCTCACATCTGCATGGCGCCCCTGGAATTCACCATCTGATATTTGGATGGTGCCTCTTCCGCGACTACATCTCCGTCCAAAAAAGCACAATTTTTTGCGCCTTCGGCAATTGCAGCTATATCAAATATGACGAGTACTACATCGATAATGGCTATCTCAACCACAACTACTACATTGTAAGCTCCCTCGACATCGACATCACGGCTATGTCCACAACAACTCCATTCCATATCATCCAGGTCATCAATTGCGTCCATGCCACTCTTAATGTGCCTGCAGGAGGGAAGAGAGGAGAGACATGGAAGATACTGGAAGGGGATGCAGTCACCGTCCTAGGTGCTTAAAAGTAATCTGAACTTGTACAAGTTTTGATTAAGGGGATGTTAGGAAATCAACCTTACCATATTTTTGTAAACTGAATTAGCTATGATCGGTAGGTGAGGTTGGTATAAATGTCATGTTGTGATTGATTCAATCATCATGTCTAGCTCCCCTTGATTCTGTATATAACCATTGGCACCATTGGCCTATATAAACACGTAACCGATGAAGAACAACCAACGCTTCCCACACTTGATTATTGACAACCCAAACCTCTTCGGTGCTCTGTCGCTGACGATCATGGTGCCACATGCCCGCAATCTGTTTGCTAGATTGACGCCAAGGAACTCGGCATACTACAACGATGAAGTAATGCAATAAATGATTAATGAAGATGGACAAGGTGATCATAAAGGTATGCAAGGGGTTGTGCGTGGTATGCAAGGGGTTGTGCATAT